>RJWT010031430.1:0-14382 GCA_004365215.1 Cuniculus paca | reverse complement strand
ACATGGGTACACATATATCACTGTGGTATGATGATTTCACTTCTTCTGAGAATATGCCCCGAAGTGGAATGGCTGGGTCAAATGGGACTTCCAGTTCTAGCTTTTTGAGGGACCTCCAGACCGACCTCCACAGTGGTTGCACCAGTCTGCACTCCCACCAACAGTGGAGAAGGGTCCCTTTTTCCCCACAGCCCCTCCAGCATTTGTTGTTGGTGGTTTTCTTGATCCTGGCTATTCTTTCTGGAGTGAGATGAAATCTCAGAGTTGTTTTAATTTGCATTTCTCTAATGACCAATGATGCTGAACATTTTTTCATGTATTTATTTGCCATTCATATTTCTCAGCTGAGAAGTGTGTTTTCATCTCAGATGCCCATTTCTAGATTGGGTCTTTGAATTTCAAGGGCCTGATGTTTTTTAATTTTTTATATGTTCTAGATAGAAGACCTTTGTCTGAAGGGCAGTTGACTAAAACTTTTTCCCAATTTGTGGGTTTTCTTTTCACTCTTCTTGGGATTTCTTTTGACATGCAAAAACTTTTTAATAAGACAAGATCCCAGTTGTTGATTCTGGAAAGTGTTTCCCGTGCAGTTTGACTTTTGTTCATGAATTCTCCACCTACCCCTATGTCTTCAAGATTTCTACCTACTTTGTTTTCCAGCAGATTTAGTGTTTCTGTTTTAATATTTAGATCTTTGATCCATTTTGACTTTAATGCATGGTGATAGGCTTAGGTCTAGTTTTAGTTTTTGGCATATGGAAAGCCAGTTTTTCCAGCACAATTTATTAAAAAGGCTATCTTTCTTCCAGTGAACATGTTTGGCCCCTTTGTCAAAGATAAGGTGGCTGAGTGTGTTTGTACTTGGGGTTGTATCTTCTAATCTATTCCATTGATCCTTAGGTCTGTTTTGATTCCAGTACCATGCTGATTTGATTACAGTAGCTTTGTAGTATAATTTCAAGTCTGGGATTGTGATGCCTCCTGTCCTGCCCTTGCTGCCCAGAATTGCCTTTGCTATTCTAGGTCTCTTATGGTTCCAGATGAATTTAAAGAATGATTTCTCTAGATCTGTCAGGTATGTTAGTGGTATTTTGATGGGAATTGCATCAAATCTGTATAATAATTTTGGGAGAATGGCCATTTTCACAATGTTTGTTCTTCCTATCCATGAGCATGGAATGTCTTTCTTCGATTTCTTTTTTGAGAGTACTATAATTTTCATTGAATAGATGTTTTGCTTCCTTTGTTAGGTTGATTCCTAAGTATTTCATTTTTTTTGGATGCTATTGTGAAGGGTGTGGTTTTAAGAGAGTAAGTCTTGAGAATTTTCACCACACATATAAAAAAGGTAACTGTGTGAGATGATGGTATGTTAGATTGTAGTAATAATTTTATAGTGTGTGCATATCAAATTATCACATTGTATATCTTAAATATGTACATTTATCAAAAATATTTTACTTGAGGTTGCATAGTCTTGTGAATTAAATAACCAGTGAAATATAGAATAATATTGAAGATTTTAGAAGGTGCTTTTTAGTTTCAGAGCCTTGTAGAGATAGTAATAGCTCTCCTCCACTTTTAATGGCCAAAATTCTCATGATGCTCACTAAATGGAGTGTAAGTTTTGAGTAGACTTGTAAGCAACTCATAAAGCAAACACGAAATATTTGTTTAAGGTAAACTGTAGCATAATGAAGTTTTTAAAAATTTATTTGAGCAAACAGTAGTTCATGAATTTGGAAGCTCCAAACCACAAATAATTCAGAAGTTGTGATGAGGGAGCATAAAAGGAAGATTTTTTTTTTAAAAGAGTGACCATGGAAACAAAACAAAACAAAACAAAAATCTGATTGGTTACAGTTAAACAGTTGCCTCATTTGTTCTGTCCTGTTGCAAAGTCACTAGTTATACAAGTTAGTATGTGGCTTCTGATGGGTTAGCTTTGTTTCATGTTTATTTTTATTTATTTATTTTTTTTGCAGCACCAGGGATCGAACTCACAACCTTGCACTTTCCAGGCAGGCCCTTAGGCCGCTGAGCTAAATCCCTGGCCCTTGTTTCATGTTTATTTAATGTAGTCCTTTACAAGAAATATCTCCTGTTAAGTTTTCCTTATATTAAAAGTTAAAGTCACTAATGAGGCCTCACTAGCTTTGTCTGCTCAGATTTTTTAGGTGTGGTCTCCATTTTAATTTAACATGTTAGTAGTCTTAATTTCTTTTTTCAGTGAGGTTTATTTCACTCCCATAAAGTTTTGTCTGTGAAGTATGTGACATTACTTCAGCATTACAGGACATTATTTTGGATGGGCCCTAAGGTTAAATGATTTCTTGTTCATACTGAATGATAGGTAAAATTGTGACTGGAAAAGGTCTCAGTGACAAGAATAAATTGTAGAAATTATGAAAAAATTTTTGTCATATCTTTGTTGTAGTATTCTGTACTCAGTGGATTTTGGTTGTGAAAAATCCATGACTAAAAGACAAGTAGAAGTAAAATCTTATTACAGGAATTTGTTAATATACAAATCCCCATTTTCCTAGTGCAACATGAATGTTTATTAGATTACATTTAGAACCTTTTGTTTTTTATTGGTACCAGGGATCGAACTTATGCTTGAACCTTGAAAACAGATGGTCATGCCATCTAGTTTCTCTGATAATGTTCATACCATCTAAATAATTACTTAAACATAAAGTTTAAATCTTTAGGGTCGCTAAATGAGGGTTTATTTTAAAAATTGATTATGATAGAACTAATAAATAAGCTATTGTTTCTGACACTAAATTTTATACATATCTGTATCTGTTATTATCAAAGGTACATTCAGCAACATTCATTACAAACACTCATATTTCTGTTCTTTTATAAATGCTAAGCCAAAATCCAAATTAACTCTTAATCTAAAATGTAAGGTTTTTAATTCATTTATTTTCAAAGGAAAAGTAAAGATTAAAAACCTAATAACTTGTCTTAATAACTACCTTTAAAAGTAATATTTCTTTTAACAAAATAGTAGCTTTTTTTCTTTTAAACTCCAAGGACTAACCAATACTGGCCTAACCAGTTTTACAAAACAGAAATCACATATAAGCAGGTCTGGGCTAACTTTTGGTATCTGTTTATTCTGTCCCCCTCCTGTATTCTCTGTCCCTAGTTCAGTCAGCCCTTATGATCACTGTGGGATACGCCCCTTGAGGAGCAGCAATCACATATCCCTCAGTTTCAGAAGGATCTCAGTGAGGTGACCAGGAAGACTGTACAGGGTAGCTGATACCTTGCTTTATTCCAGGCTCTTAGATATTGGCTGTGAAGAACTTGTTTCTTTTCTTTCCTATCAATAAAGTAGACTCACAAAAGGTGAAAACAAATGAGAAAGAAAAGATCTTCTACAGGAATACTATGTACTAATTTTAAAATTTGATTTTAGCAATAAATGGGATTTTAGATATGAGACTTTGGAAAACGAACTACTGTTGTAAAAGAGGTTCAACACAAATGCCACTCTATTATTTCAGGGGAAGTTTTTCATCTAGAGGATTGGCAGAGTTCTTTTTGGCTACATAAATTTGATGATGCTGCAAATAAACACCTGTATCAAATTCTTCTATTCCAGATAAATGGCCTTTAGCACCTCTGTCCAGATTAATTTACATAAACCAGTTATTCACATCCTTTGCTGAGATTCATAAACAGAGCTAAAAGTTTAATGGGAAAAGAGGAAAAGTCACCTTGCCAGGCAAGATATGTCTTGGTATACTATCAAATTTATCAAAGCAGTTGGATTGTGAGCTTATGAAACAGACACCTGGGAGGTCTTGGTTATCACTTTGTTCAGTCTATGAAAGATATAAATCAGAGAGCAATTACTGGGATATGAAGTACCTTTTATTAAACCCCAGAATACCCCATAATAAATATGTAATACTTTGAATAGTCTACATTATAACTGAATTTGAAAATCTCACTAGCTCTAAAATGACAAGTCATAGCAATATTACATGTTTTTAATATGATCAAGCTGAATAAATGTGTATGGAATGCCTACTCTAGCCCTATGCTAATAGATGATTGGTGGGACGACAGAGAATCATTGAACTTGTGGGCAGGAGGAATTTAAAAACCCTCAATGTTAACAGTCCTACAAGAAGAGCAGAACAGTTATTAACATGGGGATCCTGAAGTGCCAGCATGTGTGCCATGAGCCTTTGGGAAGCCAAAACTCAGAAAAGGGGCTAAATGTATCATAACTTTGTATTGCATCCTTTCCTTAAAAGTAATGTATTTTAAATAGGCATTTGGCTCTTTTGAGGAGGCAGTCTACTCCTAGTGTCTTATCCACCCTGTTTCAATATGAAATTTTAAAATATGTTATTTCCCCAAAGAACTTGCCATTCTTGTTTTTTATAAATATATACACATCTAAATGACTTCTTATTACCCTTGAAATAAATTTTTCATCATCAAACCTTTCATTTTGGCATTGGCTCCTTAATAATCTGAGCCTTACCACATTCCAGCTGCATCTGCTAACCCTTCTCACCTGATTTACTGAATTAGAGCAACACTGACCTTTTGGCCATAACATAGCAAATATAATCCCATTTCAGAGACTTTATGCTTGTTGGTTCCTTTCTTTAGTATGCCTTTGCCTTGGATCATCATGATGCTTTCTCTTTCCCTTATGCTTGTCTTTGCTTAACTGTCACCTCATAAAAGCCATCACTTTCACAAAGTAAAATAGCCTCCATTGTTACTTCACACTTTGCAGCCTTAACCCTGCTTTGCTTTCCTTTAGCACGTTATCTAACGTATTTGTCTATGGTCTGTGTCTCACTAGGATGTAAGACCCAGGAGGGTAGGGCTTTGTCTTCTGTACCACTATATCCTCAGTGCTAAGAGCATAATATTTGTTGAATAAGTTCCTGAATAAATGGAGATTTTTGCAGTTGTTTCTTAGAAACGCATGTTAATGAAAACAGTAAGGGGTTGGAATCTGGTGTGCCCTTGATTTTCAGCTTTGCCACTTATTAGAAATGTGCTTTTAAGAAAGTTATTTATGGGTTCTGAGCTTTAGTAGCTTTACATCTAAAACTTGGTAAATATTTCTTATTTTTCAAAGACTGTATAAAGATAAGAGATTATGCATGTTGTCACAGAAAACAGACTGTGCTAGACTTGCACCACCTTTATTTAGTATAACCAGAGAATGTCTTCCTTTTGGGTAAGGAGTCTAAATCGCCCTATTCAGATGTATCTATTGCTTGGTAAAAGAGCATAAAATAACTGATCTTCAAGGAGTATACTCTTAGGTATCAAAAATTCATATGAAAATTTCTATATAACAGTGCCATATTTTGACATTTGAACAGAGATAGACTACTAGAATTCCAGCTCATGCCATTAAAATTGAATAAAAACAATTCACCTAGTTGATCCTGGTGGTGCACACCTGTAATCCCTCACTGTGGGAAGTTGAGGCAGGGGGATCTAAAGTTCAAGCTCAGACTGGGTAATTTAGTGATTTAGTGAGACTTTGTCTCAAAATAATAAATGAAAAGGAACTGGTGATATAGCTCAGTGTGAAGACCTTGGGTTCAATTCCCAGGACTGCATAAACTGCCACCCTCACTCCCCCCCAAAAAAACCAAACAAATAACAACAACAGAAAAAATGCTGTCTTCTCATACCATATCTTGCTGTATGTCAGGAGAATTTAAAGCAGCTCTAAGAATCTTCCTCACTGTAAAACTTCTAATGATGTGAAGGCATAGTTGGTGCTCAATAAATGATAACTGTAGTAATATTTTTTGTTGTATTGAAGAGCTAACATAACGAAGTTAGTCTTCATAATTTCCTGTGTCCCACAATTCTGTTAGTCACTAAGCTATTCTCATTTTATCAGGTCTCATTTTTGCAACATAGTAATAAGCCCAGTGATAATTATATAATTTATATAAGAAGCATTTTGGGCTGGGGATTTAGCTCAGTGGTGTAAGTGCCTGCCTGACAAGTGCTGGGTCGTTAGTTCAATTCCCAGCACAAAAAAAAAAAATTGTAGACTTCTTAAAATTTTTAGTCCTTAAAGCATGGCAACTTGTTATTGTTGTTCTTGCTGTTGTTATTAATCTAGCAATTTCCTCTAAGAAATACATTCTTCTGAATTTTTCTAAGATTACTATTGCTATTTATAGTTTTCATATTCATATGCAGTGGTTTCCAGTAGGAACCTCCCATCCCCAGTTATTCTGTTTATTCCTTTCCATATTTGTGGGAAACTAGTATGTCGTTTCTGTATGTTATTCCTTGGCCCTTCATTATGGTAACCTTTGCCATAATAAGAGCAGTGATCACCTTCAGTCTAGTAGTTCCACTTAGCTTTAAAATTGGCTTCGATTCAATTGTTTGGAAATAACATATTTGAAAAGGAGTTGGTCTTATTTTTGGCACACTTAAGTTTTATATGCCATGGTTGAATGGAGTCCAGAAAAAAAGTTTAGAGTCTAAACAAGATAAAAAGAAAATATCATTTAAAAAAGTCTGCTGCAAAAGTATTCTGCAACTCTGCTGAATATGGTTTCCCATGAGGCTCTTTCTCATACCTGAAAAGCTACTATATTTACATCCTTCAAAGATGGTGCCAGTAAAAATTTTGAGTAATGGGATAAGTCTAGGAACATTTCAAATGCCAAAAAGGAGAAAATGAACTTGGATTCTGTTTTTCTTATATAAAATAACACCAACAAAAACATAGCTGAACTCTATGACTTCACATCAAGTCAGTTCACTATTGTCTTCTATTGTGCTTGACTAAGGAGGTTGTGCACTTCCAACAGAGATGTTTCTTTTCTAATAACCTAAAACTACCATTATCATTGCCACCATCACCACTAAAAAGACTTCAGTATTTGTGTGTGTACTGCATTAAGTATCCAATTACACATAGTTTTAACTATACCCTGTACTATATAGGACCACAGTCTTAAATGGACAGAAGTAGCCAAATACCAACACTAGTACATTTAGAATTGAAAGTGGGCAGTCTAGGGATGGGAAATTTTCTTTTAAATAGTGTGAAAGGAGGGAGAGATCAAGAACTTGGATTACCAAAACCCTAGTTTCTGTATTAGGGAGGTTCATTTTTCTTTCAGGTTATTTTCCAAATATGGCAAGATTCTTCAATCTTAGAAGGTAAATTAAAATGGAATATAGCTGCTTTAAGATCTTTTCCTTCAGTATGTGTATTCAATATGTGTGACTCTCATTCAGAACAGAATGCATCAGTCAGTGAGCTAACCCTGTCTGGTTCTGGTTTTGGATCTTGATATTTTGCTTATAGTATCCTTTAATGATGATAAGAGGTTTTTGGAATCATTTTACATATATAAATAAAACATACTAGATATTTTCCAAGTGTTTTTCTTCAAAGTAATTTATTATGTAAATGATGGAAAATTTTCTATAACTTTTAAATTTCATTTATTCCCATTAAAAAAAATCTTAGTTATCTTTCAATACAGTTTTTTTTTCTAGAATCCAAAGATATTTTGGGGAAAGGATAGAAATTATGTGGCATGTTTGGATAGAATAGTGATTCATTAATTTGTTGGAAATATTTGTCAAATAGCTATACAAAATGAATGAAGATTTTAGGAAAATAGCACCTGAAATGGTTTTATTTGAAAAATTTATTTCTGTTATATAAATAAAAATTTGTGATTCAGGAATCATTGCAGTGTAGTAGTTATTAATGAACTTGAGATCTTTAAAAATCTTTTTTTTTGGTCTTGTTCAGTATGTAAAAGAAAATGGGTTCAAGTGATGTCACATGAATGTTGAATATTACGTGCAACTTTATGTAACCTGGAAAGCTTACATTAATCTACTCATTACACTGAGAAAACCTGTATAATGTAGGCCATCAAAAAATAAAAATGGCCAATCCAAACTAAAATGGAGAACTTGAAGTACATAGAGTAAGCATGGGCTTTGAAATTGGACATGGAATTGAATTTTAATTCCACTCTTTAGTAACTAAGTGTGCTTGGATAAGATACTTGACATCACTGAGCCTTAGTTTTTCTTCTATAAAAAGAGATAATATTAGTCTTAACAGGATTGTTGTCAGAAAAAATATGTACAGTGTGCAAAAATATGCAAATAACATGGTGTCTAATGCATTGCAATTGTTTCTAGAAAGGAAGTTCAGCCAGGTCCTGGAGTTTGGGAATCATAGTGGAGGCAGGAACATCTCTAAGTAAAGACCTCAGTGCAGCCTAGGTTTTATCAACTCCCATAGATTCAAACTCACTTGATGCTTTCTGGTGGTAGAATATGGAGCTCATCACCCTCCTTTAGGGCAGTTGTGGGTTTGCCTTTGAGTGGAGAGGTGAGCTGAGTGTATATACCTCTCAGATTATGTTGGTTCCTTTGAGGCAGTGTTATAGTCCTAAGAGCTGGCATTGTAGATTTTTGGCATTGTTTGTTACAGTGAGCAAATATAGACAGGCGTCTCATACCCTTGCATGTTGAATATGAAAGGAAAGTGCAAGGTTGTATTCAAGTATCCGCATAAGGGAACCTTTAGGAATTATGGGCATAAGACTGGTTAGTCCAGGTCTTCGTCAGATAAATAAAGTACCATTACAAAAATTTAGAGTGTTTTATACTCTTGTTTGCAAAATATATATAGATATGTCAACAAACTTGTATATGTCCCCTTATAGGTAAATGATGGTGTTCTCTCTATATATATTTTTTTACATATATATATGTAAAGTCCATATCTTTTTAAAGACTTCTATTTTGAAGTAAGCGTGGATTTATAGAAAGTTGCAAAAGACATGCAGAGAGATCCCTGTGTACTTTTCCCCAGTATTTCATCTTACATAAATTTAGGACAATGTCAAATTCAGAAAATTAACATTGGCTATATATATATATTTCTATGACATTTTATCACATGAATATTTGTATTGCCACAGCCAAGATCACGACACAGAACTATTACAGAACTATTACCGTAAAGATCTCCCAGAACCAGCCACTTCATAGACATACCACCTCCTCCCCAGCCCTTGGCAACCATTAGTTTCTATCTATAATTTTGTCATTTCAAGAATGTTATGTGTAAAAGCAATTTCATGGAATATGACCTTCTGATACTGACTTTTTAACCTCATGTATTACCTTTGAAATCCATCCAAATTTTTGCAAGTATCAATAATTTGTCCCTTTAGGTTGATGACTAGTATTCATAGTAGAGATGAACCATAGTTGGTTAGCCATTCATCCATTGAAGAGTATTTTTGTTGTTTCCAGTTTTTGAGTTTATATATAAAGCTGCTGTGCATATTTGTGTGTAGGTCTTTGTGTGGGTTTAAGTTTTCATTTCTCTAGGCTGAATGCTTGAAAGTGTGATTGCTGGGTCATATGTAAGCATATGTTTAATTTTATAAGAAAGACTTCCAAACTCTTTCCCAGGGCAACTGTACTACTTTTCATTATTACCACCAATGTATGAGAGATTCATTATTCTGCTTCCTCACCCGCATTTGGTGTCATAACAATCTTTTGTTAGGTGTTCTAATAAGTATACAGTGATATTTCACTGTGGCTTCAGTTTGCATTCCTCTAATGACTAGTGATTATGAAAATCTTTTTTATTTGCTACAAGTATATTCTCTTTTATAAGATTTGCTATTTGTGTATTCTCTTTAGTAAAATGTGAGGGTAGACTATATCTTAGTGTCATTTTCTCATTTGTAATAAGATTATCTTTTTGCTACTGAGTTTTGAGAGTTGTTTACATATTCTAGAAGCTAGTTCTTTATCAGATGTGTAGTGTATAAATATTTTCCCCCTGCCTACAGCATGTCTTTAATCTTTGTAATGAGATTTTTTATAGATGAAAAGTTTAAAGTAGAGTTTATTGATTTTTCTTCCTTTATGGATCATGCCGGTATTGTATCTGTGAACTCTTCACCAAGCTCTAGATCTCATAGAATTTTTCCAATATTTTCTTCTAAAAGTTTAATAGTTTTACACTCTACATTTTAATCTGTGATCAATTTTGTGTTAATTTTTGTATAAGGTGGGTGGTTTAAGTTGTGGTAATCAGATTCTAACATGATTCTCAAGGTCCTTCCTCATGCTGTACATTCACTGTAAAGTCAAGCCTCTCCTTGAAGGTGAGCAGTGCCAATAAATACAATGGACAGAACTTCTGTGATCAGATCACTAATCAAAAGGAGGTTGTCTGGGATGGGCCTGACCTAATCAAGTGACCGCTGTAAAAAAAAAGTATCTGAGAAATGCTCTTCTATTGGCCTGGAAGAAAGTAAACTGCAGTGTTGAAAGAGGAGGGACCCATTTGACAAGACCTTGAGAGTGATCTGTTGGTTCTGCAAATGACCTGACTGGCAGCCAGCAGGAAAACAGAAACTTCTTTTTTGCCAATTTGAATGGGCCTCAATGAAGATCAGAGTCTTAGATGAGATTCTGGACTTCCAGAAAGATGGTGCAGACATAAGCAGTAACAAATCAACCTCTCCAAGATTCAGAATCCAGACTCTGGAAAACAACAGTGTGGGAAAGAGAGGGAGGAGGGAGTTGTATCCCTGGGACTCAGGAAGGATCTGAAGGAAAACATTGAGCCTGCAGAGAGAGTAAGGAGACAGACTGCAGCACAGGAGGAGGAAGAGGAGGATGGGGAGGAGGAGGAGGAAGAGGAAGAGGAGGAGGGGAAGGGGGAGGAGGAAGAGAAGGAGGAGGAAGAGGAAGACAGACAACACCCCCACTTCTTTCTTGCCACTCCCAGCTCGCAGTATAAGAGAGGAGTATTGAATTCCCTGGAGAGTGTGCTTGGTTAGTTGACTTTTTAGGGAGGAGCCACCTGAACCTGGGATTCAGAGTAGCTATGAGTTGGCCTTCTCTCAGGGCTTGCAGTGTTGAAATCCCACAGCACCTGGGGGAAGGACAACCATGGGAGATGTCCAGGGTTGAGAAGCTGTGGGCAGGCCAATGAGGGACACCAGGATTGTTGCTGGCTGAAGGCTCAGGTTCCTGCCCCGCAGCCAGAGGCCAGCATCAGCATGAACTTCTATAGAGATGATAGCACCAGAATCTCACCCTGCCTCAACCCTCCTGGAGACTCCCTGGTATTATCTGGCACCCTGCCCTAATCCTTCTGCAGATTTACTAGTGTTACCCAACATAGACCTGGGCTCTGATTTGGACACTACCACAAAACTATAGATACCAGAAAATAACCATAGGCTTAAGGTCACAGAGAAATTTCTTCTTTTTGTTTGTTTGCCTGCTTGCTTGCTTGCTGGTTTTTAAAATTTTGTTTTGTTTCTTTTTCTTGTTTTTGTTTTTTCATGAGTGTGAACATTGTTTTTAGTTTTTTCGTTTTGCTTTGTTCTTGTTTTTCCTTATTTTTTTCTCTCCTGTCTTCTTCACCAGTGTCCTGAAGTTTGAGTAATCTTCCTGATATGGTTTGTGTTGATATGTCCCCCTGAAAGCCTCATGTGATCATAGGGTTTTCTTGGAGGTGGTTGAATCTAGAGTTGTGTGATTGATTCATGGTTTAATGCTTGGATTAAGCATAGGTGGTTGCTGGATTAGTCCACCAATTGAATTGGCACTGCCCTAATCCCAGTAGACTGGATACAATAAGAGACAGAAGGAGGCTTGTCTCGCTCTCTTCTTGTTGCTTTTGCTGTCTTTCGCCACCATGAACTGTTGCCCCTCTGTTATCTGCCACTCTGCCATGGAGCCAGCCAATTGTGGACTGAAACCACCACAAACTGTGAGCTAAATAAACCTTTCCTTCTTTAACTTTGGGTGTCGGGTATTTTGTCTCAGCAGTGAGAGAAAAGTAACTAAGACACTTCCTTTCCCATTTTAGCTTTGCTTCTAATTTCTTTCTCTTTTATTTCTCTATTTTTCCTCTTAACCTTTAAATTTTCTCCCCCAAGGGTAAAATTGGTCTATTAAATGGATTTTTACTGTATATAATTTTTTTGGCTTTAGATTTTGTTATATAACTATAAAGCTTGTACCTGTGGTTAAAGTTGGCAAATTAATAGTTACCACAGTTGGTCGTTTTCTGCACTGTGCTTGATGCTATTGTTATTACTGATCATACTACTTTAGCTGATGTGGCATAGTTGTGACCAGTTGTTCTTCCTTCTATGCTAATACTGAGATTGTCTAAGGGTCATAAGTAATATCATAGTCTAGTACCAAAGAACTAGGTGCTAGACCAAACAGATACCGTTTAATCCTTAACAAATCTAAGAAACAGCAACTCAGGACAGATTCACAAGCCGAAAGTTAGCTACACATAGATGACATCTCTGAAAAGTAATTATTTCCTAAAGAAGTTTCAGTACTAGTAAAGCTACCTACCATAAGCAATTTACAAGCATCAACACAAAATACAAATAAAATAGAAAATGAGAAAACGCAAAACAAGATGCAACCCCAGACCTCCGGCTTACACAAGGCAAATCCAGGGGGCAGTGAGTGATTGATTCATGGTTTAATGCTTGGATTAAGCATAGGAAGAAATCCACCCAGCTGGGCTTCCTGAAATGGTAGCAGGAAAAGCAGCAAAGCAGATGAATGAGGCTCTAGAAAAAACAAGTCAAAAATAACCGTATAGTTTACTAAAAAGATGATGACCATAATGAAGGGTGTGGTTAGTGAATCTAGAGTAGATACAGATAAAAAACAAAACAGAACAAAAACAAAAACAGAGATTATGGCTTCAGTGGATGCCTTGAGTTCAACCTGGTGAGACCTTGAGCAGAGAACCAGTTAACACATATTGGATTTCTGACGCATTCAAACCAGGCAATAATACATTTGTGTTGTTTTAAGCAATTAAGTTTGTAGTAACTTGTTATGCTACAGTGCAGATTTTAGTATCCTGAGGTGGGGTGTTGCTTTTCTGCTTATGTGTAGGTGAAGATTTTAAGTACTGAAGTTTTGCTTTGGATGTAAGGGAAAGAAGTAGAACATAGGGGCTTCCTGGGTCTCTATCTTAGTAGACTGTCTCCTGGACATGGAGGCTTCCGAGGGTTCTACCTTGCTTTTTGGGCTCTAGGTAGTCACTTCTTGCTCTCTGTAGGGGTAAACATAGCTGCTGCAGCCCTGCGTAGTCCTAACAGAAATGCCAACCAACTCAGTTGCTTCCACTGCACTTTTCTGGTCAGTCACCTGACGCTGCAGAGGTGTGCTTTCTGAACTTTTTAAATTGTACACTCCTGTTTTTGAATCAGCATCCACAATATATCCATATTTATTCCTTAGCTCATATAGAAATATTATTGCTTGATCTTAGCCAAAAGGCCGAGAAGCGATATAGAGGTATTATTGTTAAATAAACTATATAGCATAAAGTATAGAAAAATACAAAAATCTAAAAGATATGATTGGAAATTTTTAATAAATGAAACATGTTTAAGCTTGTCTTCAAGCCCACCTGCAGTTTGTCCCTCTGTTGTAGCAATATCCCCTTGTTTTAGGTAGGGTTTCGTTGAAGTCTTGTTTTTTCTGTTTTCTGTTCTTTATTGATTCCTCAGAGTTCTTCACTGATGGCATTCTTAGTAGCTTTTATGCACACCTGTACACACACCTGTGCACAGAGTTTCATATGGCAGAATATTTCACGTGACAGCAAGAAAGTGAAGGGCAGGGTGCTATCTTGATACATGTTTTCGTACATACATTTGTGCTGGAATGGAATGTCATGGTGAAACAAGTACTATTTTGTGAGCAGGGCCAGAACATAAACATCAAACTAGAATTCAGTTCCAGATTGCTAGTGAATTTGATGGGTCACAGTTGCTCTTTGTGAACAGCTAGTAACAGGCCCTTTAAGTCTCATTCCTTGTATTTATAAAATTGTATAAAAATTGGAATGAAATTAAGTGTACTAAGGGAACAACCTTATCAGAATGACTTTTTGATAATGAATAAAATAACTAATTGTCCTTTAATTCCAAGTGCCAACAAATAAATTTGATAGTAAAAATTACAACGATGTTACTGTTGTGAGACTTCGTCACTTGGAAATGACAGCTTAAATATAGTACTTACTGCTTCACCTTCAATGAGAAGTTTTGTTGCAGCAAGTAGTTATTCATTAGATTCTAAATATTTTTTCTGAAAGGATGTTATTACATTAAGTATGTATTGAAGATATGTAAAAATAAACTATTTTATGTAATGTGTAATATTGGAAATATTGAATTATGAATTAAAAAGTAATTTTTCTAACTTGATATTATTATATCACAGCTAACATTTACCTGATGAGTCCTTACTAGGTAGGTACCATGTACTTTAAGTTTTGTTTTTTTTTTTTGT
>RJWT010031429.1:0-14394 GCA_004365215.1 Cuniculus paca | reverse complement strand
ATGGTGAGGGATTATCAGATGATTAGAGGGTGGTGGGCATTTAAAAGCACATCCAATGGTGTTACACTATCTTCAATCATCAGACATAACTTAGAAAATCTAAGAGAAGGAAACTTTATTGTATTGACTCATATTTTGTTTTCTGTTCATGTTTCTTTGCAGTGTTTCAAGATTTATCTATTGTTTCCTTTCTGTTTAGAGAACTTTTGAAGCTATACTTCAGTGCAGGTCTGCTGGTGAGAAGTTTCCACATTTTCCTCCCTCTGAGAATGTCATGACTTACTTCTCAGCCCAGATGGGTGTTTTTCTTGGGTATATGGTTCTCTGTTGACAGCTTCTGGTTTCTGGCATTTCTGATGAGAAATCTACTGTCATTCAATTTGTTTTGCCCCTTTAAGATTTTCTTTTTTCCTCTGACTGCTTTTAAGGTTTTAAAAATTTATCTTTAGTTAGCAACAATTTATGATGTATCACGATATAAATTTTGGGTTTTATTCTATTTGGACTTTGGTTGGCCTCTTGGATTTGTAGACTTCTAGCTTTTGCCAAGTTTGGGAAGGGAATTTCTCATTCGTTGTTTCTTTGAGTATTTTTGTTTGTATGTTTATTTGTTTTGGTCTTTTTGGGACAGGGTTTTGTGATGCTGTTCAGGCTGGCCTTCAACTGGCTTTGTAGCCCAGGCTAACCTTGGACTCACAGCGATCCTCCTGCTTCAGCCTCCCAAGTGCTGGGGTTACATGTGTAATTCCTTTCTCTACTCCAGCTGGAATTGCCATCCCACTAATGAATGGGATAATCTCTCAGGGCCCCACCCAGCCTACTTGTCTGTGCTCTTCCAGTTGGGCTGCCCAGGACAAACCCAGCATCCCTGTGGGCTTGAACCACTGTCAGTATATGCATGACTCTCCCATCAGCGGCTTGTACCACTGGTAGTACAAATGGATCTAATAAGTTATGTTGGTCTTTTTACTAATAAAATTAATTAAAAGTCTATAGATGGACTAAATCTAGTTAGTTGCTTGAATTTGAACAATTACTGCCCAAGTAGAAATGTGCATTTATAGCTTCTGTAGCACAGATTAACTGTAGTACAATTTCGTATACTATTTTAATGTTTTCCTTAAGAAACTGTCATATAATGGTATCTGGTCTGCTAAATAAACGCCTTTATTTGCTTTTTTTTTTTTTTTGAGACAGGGTCTTGCTATGTAGCCCAGGCTGCCCTTGAACTCACTAGTGATCCTCTTGCCTCAGCCTCCTGAGTACTGAGATTACAGGCATGCACCACTGTGCCGTGGTCTTTGTTTGGATTATTGTAATCAAAGACAAAATGAGGTTTTATATTTCTTATGGCTTAAGCCACCGGGTGGGGTGGTCATGCCTGTGCCATCCCCCAGTGGGACATCAGATTCAGATCAGAGCTGCCCAGCAGTGAGACAGAGAATTGAGGGCTATTGGCTAATGATATTTGTTCTAAGATGCCCTGCCCTGACTTCTCAGCTGTCTGAGGTATGAGAGGCAGTGTTTGTTGTTGTGGTACTGAGGATTGAACCCAGGGACATTACTGCTGAGCTACTTCCTCAGCCCTTTTCATTTTATTTGTAAATTTTGAGACAGGATCTTGCTAATTTGCCCAGGCTGACCTCAAAATTGTGATCCTCCTGTCCCAGCCTCCCAAGTAGCTGGGTTTACAGGTGTGCACTACTATGCCCATGCCCAGTGAGATAGCATTTTAATGAAAGTGTGTCCTAGGGGAAAAGAATTGGCAACCATCCTGGCTAGTTTGAAATCATTTCCTCTTCTTTCTGTTTGTAATGTTCTCTCAGTATAGATGTAATAGAGTATTCTCTGAATTCAGAAATATTTACTGGTTCAGAAGGGTAGCTTGTAGTAGCCTTCAAGGAGGGGCAGTGCCTCAGATAACCACCAGGCTGATGCCATGGGAACCTGTGGTATCCAGGGAGTTCAGGCTGGGGATGTGGGGCCTTGGAAGGTGCAGCCTTGGCACATAAGCTCTTGTGGGACTTGGCAAAGGTGAAGAAGGAGGCAAATGTTTAAAGGAGGAGTTTTTAAGGGGAAGGAAGTGATAGTAACAATTTAAGTTGGAAAGCACAGGCTGTAGTGGATGGGGGAGGGGAGGAGAGCGCCGGACGGTAGCAAGAGAGGTGAGCTGGCCTGACTGTGCAGAGCCTTGTCTGGATCTGAGTAAGGATCTTGCTTTCATGGGAGGATTTCAGTGTTTTTGCAAAAACTAGCCACTTGGCCAGGATTGAGACATTTGGATTCATTCCAAGAAGTGGGAGGTGACTAGTGTTTGAGAGTCTCCCTTCTACTTGAGAGAGAACAGCCCCCGGCATTTCCAGGTCATCTTCAAAAGCCCTCTTAGGTGGTAATAGTTCATTTGCTGGATAAGACCATGAGGAGGTTACCATCTGAGCACACTGAGAATTAGGTATGTGATCAAAGACCCACTTCCCCACCAAGCCGGCAGCTTGTCATCTCCAGAGATTCAGCAAGTTTGAAGGGTTCTTGGAAAGCTCTTAGGGGAAGTGACATTTATGATGCTGGGCTTCGAGACAGGAGATGACCAGGTGACCGCAATATTATTTTCATCACTGGATACCAGGTACTTATCTTCTGTTCAGTGCTTGGCAAGCCATAGACTCTGCCCTAGTGTGGGAGCAGAAAGGAGCCTAAGAGTTACTCAGTCCAAACCCGTATTTTTCCAGTGGGAAACAGAAGTCAAGAGTAGTTATTCAGGCATGATGCCACTAGCCTGTAATCCCAGCACTTGGGAGGCTGAGGCAGGAGGATCCTTGAGAGTTTGAGACCAGCCTGGGCTGTGTAGCGGGTTCAAGGCAGATTTGGACTACATAGCAAGACTCTGTTTTAAAAAAAAAAAAAAAGTAGCTGAGCCCCTTGTTCACCTGCACATATAGCACAGGTTATGCGCAGAGTTTGGTCAACTCTGGCTTGCTGGCCCTGTGAGTGTTACTGTCTTCCCAAATCTCTAACTGCCTATTATAATTTGTTTCAGGAAGGATACCTTAATCTTGTGAAGTGCACCAATAACTTTTTGACTGGCTTTCAGGTGCAGAATTTCTGTGTTGGGGATGACCAGTCCAAGGGGGACCCTCCCTCAAATGGGGAAGGGGTAGTCTGTGCAGTGTGTCTCCTGTAATCCTGGAACCAAGGCAGCCCCACTGAGGCAGTGTGGCCAGGGTGCCGTGTCGTCTGTGGTGTGGAGGAGACAGCACTGTTGGATGGCCCCAGGCGCGTGCCAGCACCCCGAGTGAGCTGACTGTGAGCTAGCTAATGCCTCCTCTCTGGGTGCCAGTTTTCCTTGTCCGTGACTTGGTAGATAGTAAGGCCCACCGCGCAGTGTTGGCAGAAGCGCTCCTGTCCCAGGTGTACTTCGTACCCACAGACAGTAAAGGTAAGGGGTTACTGTTACTGTCGTTATTATTAGGGCAGCGTGGACATTCTCAGGCTGACTCTCCCCCACGAACTGACAGGAGAGGAACTTGAGCACATAGCCCAGAAGGTATTGAGCTTTCTGGTGGAGAGCTGTTCTCCTTTCTCGCTGCTGGTCCTCACCCCGGTGCTGTCTGGAGCCACCTCTGCTGCCGCCAGCTTGGGAGCGTTGAAGATGCCATTGTGTGTCGCTTTGTGGGGCAGGGAGATCCCTCACTAAAACTAAAACCGTAACTAACCTGCAGTTTCTACTAATGCTCCCCATCTGGTGTTCCTGATGCTGTGTGGTTTTTGTTAGAGGTTCTCAAATGAGTTTTTGGAGGGGAAATCAGACTAATGCTTCAAGTCTTTCAAGGGGCAGCGGGGCAGGAGCTCTTGCTTGCCGAGTGGTTTGTGAGCAGCCTCTCTCTCTCTCTGGCAGGCGGGCAGGAAGACGTACGCCATGGTGTCTGGCTGTTCAGCTGGTCATTCTCTGGCCTCAGAGCTGGTGGAGTCCAACGATGGACACGAGGAGATCATTAAGGTAAGCTTAGCTCACCTCCCCACTTTCTCCCTCCAAGTACAGGAGAGAGCACCTGAATTTTGCCTAAGGGAAACTACAGTTTGACTAGAAGGAGCCAGGCCTGAGATGCTAGTTCTGCTCATCTTCTGGAAAGATCTTAATATCAGGAGACCACAGTTGGCCTGTGGTGATGTTGGTGCAGTCTGACCCTGGGGAATGGGCATGGCTGGGATGACTTTTCTAGGTGCCTGTCCACTGTGCCTGTTTTCAGCTCTGGAGGTTGTAGACCCAGATGGGAGGTGGATTTGTGTGTGTGTGTGTGTGTGTGTGTGTGTGTGTGTGTGTGTGATACTAGGGATTGAACCCAGGACCTCACACATGTTATGTCCGCAGCCCCCCTTTTAAAGTTTATTTTGAGACAGGCTCTCCCTAAGTTGGCCAGGGTAGCCTCAAACTGTCAACCCTCTTGCCTCAGCCTCCCAAATATCTGGGGTTACAGATGTGTGTCACCATGCCTGGCTATGGAACTCACCTGTAGAATAAAGAAAACCATTTAGCCAGTGTGCTGATTCACACCTATAATTCTGATACGTGGAAGGCTGAGCCAGTAGAATCAAAAGGTTGAGGCCAGCCTGGAGCTACATACTGAGGCTCAGCCTCAAAACAAACAAACGAAAAACACCAACCCACACAAAAACACCTATGTAGATAAATAAATAACATTTAAAATAATTCTTATTTCTCTCATTTCTGAATGTATGTATGTATTGTATGTATGTATGTGGTGCTAGGGATTATACCTAGGACTTCCTACAGCTAAGCAGCTACTTTACCACTGGCTATATCCCAGCTGCAAGGCATCTTCTTTTTTTTTTTTAAGGTGGAATTTGGGAATTTAACCCATGGTCTTAGCACCCACTGGGAAATATCCGCAGCCTTTATTTATTTTTATTTTTTTGTTTGTTTGTTTTTCGTTTTTTTTTGGTACCAGGGACTGAACTCATGACCTTGTGCTTGCCAGGAATGCGCTTATGCCCACTGAGCTAAATCCCTGGCCCCTCTTTTTAAAAAGTATCATTTTGAAATATAATTCACATGCTAAACAACTGACCCAGTTAAAATATACAGTTCAGTTGGTTTTTTTTTTTTTTTTTTTTTTTGCGGCACCAGGGATCAAACTCACGTGACCTTGCGCTTGCCAGGCAGGTGCTTAGGGCACTGAGCTAGATCCCTGGCCCTTGTATTTTTGAGACAGGGTCTCACTATGCTGTTCAGATTGGCCTTGAGCTTACTTTGTAGCTCAGGCTGGTCTCGAACTCGCAAAGATCCTTCTGTCTTAGCCTCCTGAGTGCTGGAATTACAGGCGTGAGCCACCAGGCCCAGCCAGTTCAGTTTTTTTGTGTGTGTGTGTGGCACCGGGGATTGAACTCATGATCTCATGTTTGCCAGGCAAGCACTTAGGCCACTAGCTAGATCCCCAGCCCCTTCAGTTGGTTTTATAATCAACACTTTTTTTAACTTTTAAATTTATGATAATTTTATTTTACAGAAAAATAGCAGTAATAACAGAATATTCCTGTGCCTGGCACCCCAGCTTCTTCTAATGGTGACATACACTGTAGTACCTATAGTACACCATGTTATTTTTTTTCTTTTATTTTAAAGAGAGAAAAGAAAAAAACAGAAAAACCAAAAAGCAAACAGACCTGAAAAACAATAACAGCAAAAGCATGACAGCAACAGGAGCAACAAAAAACAATAATAGCTATATAGGTTTTCAAAACAAGATGATAGGAATTTAACAACTGTTGTTGTACTGTATATTGTTATCTTCAAAATAGTTGCTCAGGTCACCAGATACAGGAATAAAACAAAACAGTAAAACGGAACACAACACTGGATTTCAAAAACAAGACAGAAGGAAATCCCCCACAGTTACCACAGTGTACACTGCCATCCTCCAAATAGATGCCCAGACCACCAGCCCCAGGCCTGCAAAGTCAGTCAAACAATGCAAGCATCAAGCTATTCCTTTCACTTCAGTTGCTATCATCTCACCCTGAGTCCTCTGTCGTGTTGAGTCTTCCCAATCCCCATAGCAGAGCCTGGCTCACGGGAAGGCATGGTTTGTCATCTTGGTGTCTTCCCGATCCCCATAGTGGCTACACTGTGTTATTTTTAACTGTTCGGGTCTGAATCACCAGTCAACTGGTAATAACAATGTACTTTCCTCCACCAGTATGTGAGGCTGTGTGTTTGTATGAATTAATTTCCCTGAGGGTTGCTTAACTAATCAGTGTTTTCCCCATTTCAGGTGTACTTGAAGGGAAGGTCAGGAGACAAGATGATCCATGAAAAGAGTGTTAACCAGCTCAAGAGTGAGGTCCAGTACATCCAGGAGGTGGGCACCCCTTCCCTATGCTGTTTCTCTAAACATGACGTTTTGGAGGTTCTCTTCTTTTATAGGTTCTCTTTTCCCCTTTATTTTTTTAATGTCATTGAAGTGCCATTGCACCCTCTCGTATGTCATAGATCATTTTTTCTTCTTCTAATTCTTTTTCTTTTTTTTTTGTCTTTTTGAGACAGGGTCTCACTATGCAGTTCAGGCTGGCTTTGAGCTCACTTTATAACCCAGGCTGATCTTGAACTCGCAGCGATCCTCCTGTCTCACCCTCCCAAGTGCTGGGATTACAGGCATGTGCCACTGTGCCCAGCTCATAGATTATTTTTGACCCTTTGAATCCATTAATCCATTAATCAACAAGTGCTTATTAAGTGCCAGCTGCCACACACTCCTAGCTTGTGCCTTATTTGTCAGTCCTATTCCTCATATCCCAGCCCCTCCCTGGCCTGCATTTCTCCTTGGCACTCCTTCCTGTATAACGTGCCATACATTTTCCTTATTTGTCCTTTGTGTCAGGTGTTAGTACTACCAGGGCAGGGGGTTCATTTATTTTGTTGCTTGTGTAGGAGCAACCGGGCCATTGCCCCATGCGACCCTGCAGCCAACCTCGTGGTGGCATGGACTAGGGATGGGGATGGGGCCCAAAGGTTGTTCCCTTTCCTGCTCTGAAGCTCAAATATCGTGTCCTCCCACCACCCCCAGGCTAGAAGCTGCTTGCAGAAGCTCCGCGAAGATATAAGCAGCAAGCTTGACAGAGATCCAGAAGATTCTGTTCATCAACAGGAGCTACAGGTAACGGGGAATGGTGTGGAATCCAGCACCATGCCAGGAAGGGAGAGGATGTAGGAGGCATTGGCTTCTCCAAGAGCGTGTAACCTGGTTGGGCCACCAGCAGGTACATGCTTGCCTTACACTTATCAGCCTCCGTATTACTGCGCCTGTCTCTGGAACATTGCTCAAGATCAAACTTTTAGAAATCTTAAGTTATTGGCAAAACTTAGTTTTGTTTTTTTTAAGACAGGAACTTGCTATGTATTTCAGACTGGCCTTGAATGTACCATGTAGCCCAGACTGGCCACAACACTCCCAGCATTCCTCCTACCCCAGGTTCTCAAGGGCTGGGATTGCAGGCATGTGACGCCATACCCAGTAAAACCTTTTATCTGTAAGAATTTTGTGATCAGTGGTCTAGTAAGACAGTCATAGAAAGCAGAAAACCACCTATACATCCAAACTTCTTGTAAGCCCATCTTGCTAAGTTTAGGTGACACCTGCTCACGGAAACGGAAGCCTTAGTCCTCACCTGTTGTGCATTGTGTATATAGCTGTCTTTACTCTGAGTTGAGAAAATCCGTGAATTACGGGTTCATCAGTTTGTCCCCCTATGCCTGGCCCAGGGTGTGGGGTACAGACAGCATCAGTAAATGTGAGAAGTAACAGATTAGATAAAGCTTAACTGAGATGGATAATCTACGATCCTGCTTTTTAGCTTTTCCAGAATTCGAGGTTGACAGTGTCCTCAGGAGAGTGGAGCTGACTCTTGGTCATTTGGTGCCATCCTTTGATACTCAGAGCTGGTGTCTGCTTCCTTTGCACTTGGTTTGGGCAGGCTGGTCCGTCTCCAGCAGCCCTGTGCCCATTCAGTGTCCAGGAGGGAGCTGTGGCCTAGCGGGGGTCAGGAAGCACCTCTCTGTGGCGAGCAGGCACTGGGCTTCTGTGGTGGCCGGCCTTTCTTTCCCTGATTCATTTCGCTCTGGCTGGAGGCAGGACTTGCAGTGTTTGTTCTCCCTCTGGCTGGTAGGAGGCAGTTTGTCTGGTACTGGAAGTCAGCCTAGCCCCTTGTTTGCACCAAGCAGAGGTCATCGGATGAATGGTCAGACTCTGAGTTGGAAATAATTATAGCAAAAGCTGCTTAACCTTTTGATTTATGCTTTGTGGAACCTGGTCAGGATCCTCATGGACAAGAGAAACACTGGCAAGCAGCTGCTTGTATTCCTAGGAGGAATGGGCCTTATGTATTTTCCAGTCTGCTGGAAGTTTTGGCCTGAGGTTTCTTTCTCTCTCCCCACAAGGTTAGAGAATTACCTTTCAGGGCCCATTTCCTCCCCTCTGGTTTCCTTCCCATGGAGCACAGGAAACTTCTTTCTCCCTTTTCTTCTCTCTTTTTCTTTCCTTCTTTCCTTTCACTCTTCTTCCTCCCTCCCTCTCTTTTCTCCCTTTTTACATTCCTTCCCTCCTTCCTTCCCTCTTTTCTCCTTTCTGCCTCTAATCTCCTTTTGTCCTTCATACTTCCTTCTGTCTTTTCTCCTCTCTTTTGCTCTAAGAATAGAAGCCTTAGGAATATAATAGTTTTGACATTGATTGCTTGGTTGGTTGGTTAAATTGTTTTAACTGCCAATTTTGTTTTACTATGAATAGGTGGTGCTCGAAAAGCCCAACGGCTTTAGTGAGGGTGCTATGACCCTGCACAGCAGGCCACCTGAGGTAGGTAATAGGGGAACACACTGATGACTCCTGCTCCCCAGTCTCTTTCTTTATTGCTTCTCCTACTCACTCTAAATTCAAAAGTAATACTTGGTGTAAAAATTCAAACAATAGGGAAATAAAAAAAGGAAACTACCTTCCCCCAAAGCCCTGTTTGGCAGACTGAAGTGGGTAGATCCTTCTAGAACTGTGCCTCACCCTCAGCCTCAGCCTCATTGCAATGACCTGGGGGGCTGTAAAGAGATGATGCTGGGTGCCATCCCCAGAGATCATCACTGTTTGGAGATGTGAACTGGGCATCAAAACATTTAAATGCTCTTCAGAGTGCCACATGGCTACAATCCCAGCACTCTTGGAGGTTGAGATGGGACAGCCATAAGTTCAAGGCCAGCCTGGGCAACTTAGTGACTTAGTGAGACCCTGTCTCAAAATTAAAAAGGGCTGAGGATGTAGCTTAGTGCAGAGGCCCTGAGTCCAGGTCCCTTTGTGTACTGGAAAAATACAAAGAAGCTCTTCAGGTGTTTCTAAAGTTTAGCTAGAATTCAAAACCAGCATTCTAGTTCTCTATGCACAGATACTCATGTATAAATACATGTATATTAAACATACCACATATATATGCACAAACTTATACACTTTTCACAAATACAGGACCCTGATAAATACATCATTCCTTGTTTGTGTTTATGTTTTTCAACTGAAGAGTATGCTCTAACCTTCTTTCTCTCTTGGTAACTATAGATTTTGCTCATAAACACACACACACATAAATGTATATCATACAATGTTTTTTGTAGTACTGGGGATCAAACTCAAGGGTACTCTACCACTGAGCTATACCACACCCCTTCTTTATTTTTCATTTTGGGATAGGGTCTTGCTAAGTTGCTCAGACTGGCCTCTAATGTTACAGGAGTGCCCCACTGTACCTGGATACTTTATTTATTTATTTATTTATTTATTTATTTATTTATTTATTTAAATAACTGCATGGTATGTCCTTTCTTGGCTATACCTTTTTGACAACTTTGTTTTCATTATTGCGTTGCTGGGGATCAAACCCAAGGCTTCACACTTGCTCAGCAAGCACTGTACTATTGGGGCACAGTGCAGCCCCCATGGCTATTTTCCAAAAATGATACTTGTTATAGTTTGTTTATTTATTTATTTGGTGTTGGTGACTGAACATTTTAAACATAGGCTCCATGGCTGAGATTCACACCCAGGCCAAAGGGTATTTTTTGGGTTAGATGTTTGACTCTCCAGTGTGAGCTAAGTCGTATCTCCCCTCAAGTCATGGCACATCGCACCCTGGGTTCCATGGAGACCTCTCGGTAGTTTTCCTATTTTTTTTTTCTCTTCCTCATTCGCTCTTAAATATTCAACATATGACTTCAAATATGGCTATAAATGTTTTTGTGTATGTGATGGACATGTGCTATATTCTTTTTCTTTTGTACCCAGCACCATGTTTTTAGGCTCCATTTATGTTACAGTATTAAAATCGAGTTTGCTATTTCTCCCTCCTACTTGTAAAGTTTTATAACTCACCTTTTTTTGCTTCATATTGTATCCTATGATGAAATAACTTCATGAAAATTTTCCATGTCATTAAATAGTCTTATGAGACCACTATTTGAAATCAGTGTATCATAGATATGTTCTAGGAGCCTTTTAAGCATTTTCACCTGCCCAGCCACTTGGGCGAGAATATAGGGGAATTGACAAGATAATTTAATGGATGTGTAGATTTTAAATGCTGTGATTCTAACCACTGGCCTTCGACATGCAGTTTGGATTTTTCCTTTCCCCCGAATTATCATATTTGGCAAGTATATTGTTGGCAACAATTTATAATCTTGGTAAATATCCGTTCAATGTCTTTCTTCTCAGAGCCCTATCAGGTATTACTTTTTTTTTTTTTTTTTGTGAGACAGAGTTTAGCTATGCAGTTCAGGCTGGGCTTGAACTCACTGTAGCCCATGCTGACCTTGAACTTGCAGCGATCCTCCTGCCTCAGCCTCCTGAGTGCTGAGGTTACAGGCGTGCGCCACCACTCCTGGCCATCTTACCTACTTGAGGCAGCCTGTAAGGCAAGGTATGGTGCCTGCTTCACAGATAAAGAAATGGAGGACCCAGTAGTAAAGCAGTGACTGGGAAGCCATCTCCTTCCTCCCCTCTGCGAGCATCATGTCTGAGGTGAAGGTGTTGCTGCTTCCCACTGTGTGAGCACAGGGAGCGATTTTCTCAGGCTACCAGGAAGCTGGGAACTGGAGCACCTTCCAGAAGTGGTGAGGGCAAGACCCTGCACATCAGCTCAGCCTAACCCAAGGTTGGGTGTATCTGGGAGAGACACTGAGCGGTGACCTTGATTAAAAAACCTTTTTCTGTATCAGGTCAGATTTTTGTTCTCCTTAGGTGCTTTTGTCCCAAACTTGTCCACCTATCAGTAACCCTGTATATGCTGATCTCTGTCCAGGTGCTGAGGACAGTAAAGATGGGTCTTTGGGCCACTGTCTTGTGTTGGGGCAGAACACTGTTCCTGCCCTAAGACAACTCTAGTCTGACGGAGGGAAAACATACACATAAAGACTGCATTATTAAGAAGTCAGCCCATTTATAAATGTATTAAAAATGCCTGAATGTGTCTTAAAAAAAAAAACTGGGTGATTTAAGGCTTGCCAAGTTCTTCAGGGTATGAAGGAAGAACATTTTCATGAGAGTAACTGCTTAAGACCAACTCTGTCTTGTGTGATGTTAATTCTCTGGTGAGGCCTGTCTCACAGATGATCCAAACCAGCATGTGGCAGGCCAGGGACCTTCTCGTACAATGTCATAAACATGGTGGCTTCGCCTTCCCCTCCTGCTCTGGTTGTAGGTAGAGACCTTTATAAGTGACGACGTTGAGAGTTTAAGAAAAGATGTGCAGGACTTGCTTACCAAACTGCAAGAGGCAGAGAGGCGACACCAGTCGGACCGTGTGGCTTTCGAGGTGAGATTTGGGATTTGGGGAAAAGGTGCCCCCAGGGATGGGCTACTGGATGCAGGTGGCAGAAACTTTCTCAGCATGGACTTCATGCTTTTTCTGGCTGAGTCCCGCCAACCGGAAAGGCAGTACTTTGAGGCCTGGGGCACTTTCTGTCTGCTTTTCTTTCGGGACATTTAAGAGTGTTCACCTTCCAAGTCTGGCTCATAGTTCCGAGGTCAAATCTTGAGTCTGTGCTCTGTTGAAGTGGAGGAATAGTACTGGTCCTAGACCGCAGGTAATTAAGAAGTCGTTTTGGAGCTCAAGGTGTAGCTCAGTGTTAGAGCACCTGCCCAGCACGCTCAAGGCCTTGGCTCTGAGCATGCTGGGCCACACAAACACAAGCAGTCATTTCTGTGTGTACTTTGATGAGAATCACTGGGCTCTAAGGCTCTTTGCAGGCCAGGACTATCGCTATTGTGTGTACCGTTGAGTTCCGAGTATCCGCAGAGTGCCTGGCATAAGGTGAATGTTTCCTAAATGTGAACTGAGGGAGGGGGTAGATCTGCATTGTCATAGAAAAGTGTCTCTGGACTCAGAGGGCTTTGTGATCTTGAGCAAATATCTTAATTATTCTTACAGTGTTTTGTTGTTTTTTGTTTTTTTCCGGTACTAGGGATTGAACCCAGGGCCTTTGTGCTAAGCTCTATCCCTAAACCTCACCTGCCTTCCTCCCTTCCTCCCTTCCTCCCTTCCTCCCTTCCTCCCTTCCTCCCTCCCTTCCTCCCTTCCTCCCTTCTTCCTTCCCTCTTTCCCTTCCTCCATCCGTCCTTTCCTTCCTTATTTATTTATTTATTTATTTATTTGAGATAGGTCTTGCTAAGTTGCCCAAATTTGCGATCTTCCTGCCTCAGGGTCTTTCTGTGTATTCTAGATCAGCCTTGAACTCACCATGTAGCCCAGTCTGGTCTCTATTTCATAATCCTCCTGCCTCAGCCTCCTAAGTGCAGAGGAGGCCACTGCTCTGGTTTATAATTCATTTATTTAAAAAAGTAATACTAGATTGTTATGGAAGACTAATAAAAATACAGAAGTCTACAAATAGAGAGTGAAAACCCCCTTTGGTCAAGAGTATGTGAGGTTTTCCATACTTCCTAGAAAATTCTTTGAATATAAAACAAGATACACTGGGTGGTTATCTTATTACTCTGTGTAAGATTAACCATCTGTTACCTGCCTATGTTCATCCACAAATAAAGCATTTTCATGTCATAAATACGTTATGATAGGATTGTCCCGTCTACCCATGCTGGGAGTGAGGGAAAGAGGAAGGTGTCTGTGGCGCTGAAGCCAGAGTGTGCTGATAGCTACAGCCAGCCAACCACAGTTGAGAAGGGTACCTGTCTCTCCCTCTCTGCCACTTTCTCTGCCAGTACTGAACTTGAATCCAGGGCCTTGCACTTGCTTCATCATTGAGCTGCATTCCCAGCCTTTTTTTATTCTTGTTTTGAGACAGAGCCTCACTAGGCTGCCCAGGCTGTCCCCGAATTTTTAATCCTCCTGTCTCAGCCTCCCAAGTAGCTGGGATTATAGGTGTGCACCTGGCTTTAACCCTGAGGTGAGCAGCACCCACCTGCGATAGGAGGTGCCCCAAGGCTGTTGCCACTACTGGGGTGGGTTGGCTCACCGTCTTAGAATTAAGAGGTTGATTTGTGGGCAGGATTGGCTGGCGCTATGGCTAGGGAAAGGGAATCTGTACTTTTTCTTTTCTTTTCTGCCTTTGTGATTTTCTGATGGGGGTTTGAGGTCTGAACCATGGCCCGGTTTACAGTGTGCACTGGGCACACGTCAGCCTGCTTACAGTTTTTCTGTACTGAGATGAGTGACCTTTACTTTGAAGTTTCCGCCCCATGGAGTTGGCCTATCTTGGGATAATACAGGTTATTATTATCCTATATTTTTTTTAAACATAGTCTCACTAGATATTTCAGGCTGGCCTTAAACTCACTGTTTAGCCTGGGTTGGTCCCAAACTCCAGGGATCTTCCTGCTTCAGCCTCCTAGGGTGCTGGGAGTATAGCCGTGTGCCAGCATGCCCAGCTAATATGGGTTATTTGATGGTGTATTTTAAGCTGTCCTGGGGAGCTGGACTTCCTGGCGCACTTTTCTGAGCCTGGGGGTAGGAAGGGAATGATGATCAGTTACCATGAAGATAACCTGCATTGAGCTTGGGTTTCTGGCTGCTTGCGTCAGGAGGAATTTGGGATGAACTCGCTCTGGATGGGCTGCTATGCCGCTGCATCCCATTACCAGCCATGCTGTGCTTTGTTCTCTTCTCTCATCCTGATGCTAGGAGGAGCCAGACACAGGGGCTGCTGGCCTCTGCTCTCCCAGGGCCGTGCAGGTTTTCCAGAGGTTACGTGGGCTCTTTTACCAAATAAGTCAGAGTCAGTGCAGGTAGCAGGCACCTGGGAAGCGATGGAATGGACGCCGAAGTGGCTGCATGGTAGTGTTGGTACCGTCACCCCCTCTCATGAACGGCACAGTTAAACTTTCTTTGCTAAGA
>RJWT010031428.1:0-14384 GCA_004365215.1 Cuniculus paca | reverse complement strand
GCTTACCTGGCTCTGCCCAGGAGCGATGTGGAAGCTTTGTAAGTGGCTGGACCTGAGGCGTCTCTGAACTTTCAAAGTCTCCTTATTGATCGTGATTGGAGGCAGCGGAGCCTGAACTCCTCGCCTAAGATGCCTACAGCCACAGAGGGAACTCCTGGGCTAGGTGTGCGGTCACCTGCAAAGCCACATGACCACGTTTGCTGTCAGGGCTGCAGCTTTGGATGTGAAGGGGAGAGCTGAGGCTGTTACCGAAGAGGGATTCTTTCTTCAGAAAAACTCCCCAGCTCTGGTGAATAGGAGCGGCAGGCTTTGGGTCAGACGCAGTACCGACTGCCTCTCCACTTGCTCCTTCTGTGCACACTCACACACGCTCGTGCACACTCACACACACTCGAGGCTGCTTCAAAGCACAGCGGCTCTCAGCTCACCCATTCCTCACAACACCTCAAGCAGGAGGCTCTGTTTTAACGCCATTGTACAGAGGAGGAAACTGAGGCAGAGGGAGCCAAAGGCTTTGAATGCACCTTGATTACGTGCCATTGCTAATCAGGAATAATTTGGGCAGGACGGCAGCAGCTCTCTTGCTGCATTTGGGATCCGCTTCTGCTTTTTGAACCCAGAAGAATCTGGTTCAGATTTAACTGTCCACGTGATGAGGTCAGGATACACGGGGGCAGCAGCTGGCTGAGCCTTGATGGTATTGTCAAAGTGTGTAAGATACTTGAAATAGGGCTCTCGAAAGGGGAGAAAATCAGTGTGTGTGTGTGTGTGTGTGTGTGTGCATGTGTGTGTATTGCAGAAGGAGATTCATTAGATTGGTTTACCAGATGAGGGGCTGAATAGTCCCCCATGCCTTTTGCCTACCTGAGAGCCAGAGAATCCAGGAGCTACACAGTCCAAGAAGCTGGAAGACTGAGAAGAGGGGCTGAGAATCCATCACTGCTCAGGGCTGCAAGGCCTGGATGCTTCTTGGAGAGTTGCGCGTGTAAATCTGCCTCAAAACACAGAAGACACAGAGGCTGATGTCCTCAGGCTTGGGCTGCCGTGAAAGATGCACCTGCTCAAGCAGACCGGAGTTTGCAGTCATGGGGGGCTTCCTCCTCCTCCCTCTTCTATCGCATCTCAGCCTCAGCCCACTGGACAGTGCCACCTGCACTCAGCCCATCGCCCACTCCTGGGTCACTGGCCCACATGCCAGTGGCCTCTACAAACACCCCGTCGGACACAGAGACACAGGAACAAGTGTGCTTCACTAATTTCCTCTTAGTCCATTCAGGTGGACCGCCAAGGCTGACTGTACCAGTCCCGTACTGGAATGATGTAGTAGGATTGTTGTCAAGATGTTGATAGGCAATATTCAAAAATTGGAATAAAGCGAATGAGAACTGATGCAGAGGGCAGATAAAATATTAAGGCAATGGTTCAAAACTCAGGCCATTAAATCCCAAGTGGTATCACCGCATGCTTTTTTTCCCTTTTTTTGTGATGCCTGGTTTAGGTGAAGCCTGCCAGGGAAGGAGGCTGTATGATGTTGTGCCACTAATTCATAAGCCAAAGAAATGCTTAGTTATCCAAGACAATGGGCAGTTTTAAGAGTAAAGAAAAAAGCTAAGGACTGATTCTGTGCTCTGTTCTGACCCTCTGACCTAGTGAAAAGGCATTGTGTGTTTCCAAGTGCCCCCAACACCGCGATTTTTTGGAATTCCATCCAACTCCAAAGCAGGTTGGAAATAATAGTATTTTAGTGATTGCCTCCCTCTTCACCTCTTGAAATCTTTTATACCTTTCAATATGTATATATGACTTCTGTTTCCTTCTATCTTCACTTGATTTGACCTTTCTCTTCCTTTTTCTTCCTGAATTATAGCATACACCAAACACTGTCTTGTCATTATCCTTAATATTTGTGTTCATATCTTACCTTGAACAAAAGCTCCCTGAAGATATGGTTCCTGTTCTCTTCATCATTACCACCTCCGCATTGCCCAGTATATGGTCTTGTACGAAGTGGGTGCTTAAACACTTGTTGCTGAGTTGAGGTAGATTAAAAAAATCTTCCACAGACGGAACAGAGAGCATGCAACCTTTTCCACAGTGTGCAGATTTGTGTGGGAGATTGCGGTATCAGTCGCCGAGCTCCTCAAAGGCGGAGAAACATTCGTAGGTTGTGTTTCTCCACCAAGCCAGTCCAGATCTATTTTCTCCCTGAGAAATTTGTCCATTTCATTGTTTTCCCCCGTAGAGGATTTTTGTCCTTGCTTTTTTAGATGAACTCAACAGCCTTCCTCTTTGTAAATTCCCTTTGCGTTAGAGCAGGGCCTGGTTTGTCAGGGTGTGCAGTGTTGCCCCAGCTCCAGCAGAGCTGCGCTCTTTCTCTCTCCCCCCGTCCTCCCCTTCTTCTCTTCTTGGCTTACTTCATAGTGCAGCACTGCCCTCGCTGCAAGACAGGATCTCATCTGGCTACCAGCCTTGGACTTTTGTGGCGCCAGGAAAAGACAGGATAATGTAAGCAGTAAGTTTCCTTTCATACCAGCACGATGAGGATTAGCCTCACGAGCTCCAGGCAAAGCTCGCCTTGGTATTTGAAAATAATAATTTATGCTCACTTTTGTATATCTTAGGAACGGGGCCTGACAGTGCACGAATGCAAAATGAACACAGAGATTCTTCTCTTTCTACTCTAATATTTTCATTTTATTCCACCACATTTGTTTTTAAACATAGGAAAGATTCTCTATCTGCAGTGTCCGTGAGCTGAAGCATCAGACAATCTTTGGATTTTAGTGCTAATTGCCACTTTGCTTTCTCAAATAAGCCTGGTTTTTGGCTATTTAATAGTACTCTTGTGTAAACTTTAAAATATGTAAATGGAGACTAAGGCTGAGAGCCCAGGGCAGGGGCTTCTCCTCCATGCCTGGAGTCTGAGCTGGGCCCTGTAGGATGCAGAGACAGAGGAGGGAAGGTCACCAGAGCTAAGTGGCTACAAGAATCCAGAAAAACTCACTCAAGCTACAGGGTTAGGGGAACCTGAAGGTCTCCAGGGTCCACCTTAGCTATTTTAGGCCTCAGTGTGCTTTGATCTCTAAGACTCTTTATCACTAGTAGTATCTTTCTGGTCATAAGGAGTGAAAGCAAAAGAATTTATTAAAAACAAGACACCAGAAAAGAACTTGTGTAAGCCATCAGGAGCAGAAAACACAGCTTCAAAAATGTGTAACCGGTGAGCTCAGCAACATCACTCATGACATAAACAAAGCACGGTATTGGAGTCCTTCACCCAGTATTCCCTGAAGTTTGATTCAGCAGGATTAATTTTCTCCTGATGTGGGGTGCCAGCTCCCTCAGATCTTCCTACTTTTGTCTCTGTTCTTAAACATAAGCTACTCCAAGGTCACTGTAGGCTGCCAACTCAGTAATTAGAATGTCACAGTAAAGATGCTGACCACAACTTGACCATGATGGTTTTCAATCATTTCCCCTTCCTCGGGCCTAGCTTCTGGTTTATTCTTTCCCCACAGTCTCCATCTCCGTGCTTCTCCCTCTCTTTAGCCATTTGCTGAGGAGTAACAGGGTCAAAGGTGGGTGAAGGAGAGATAAAGTAACTTCATCACTTTCACAAGGCTGTGCAGCTTTGCTATCTCTGGGCCTAAAGTTGCTGTCCTTAGTGTGAGCACCAGTGGTTAAAAGACACCCTTTTTCCATAGGTATTTTTTGTGGCTCACTTCTGAGAAATCTCCTGGAGCCTCCTTTACCAGCAGATTTTGCTGCAGGTTAGGTGCCACTCGTAACTCCTCGCTCAGCCTACAGGAATCCAGGGATGCCCTTCCAAGCCCTTCTGCTGAGCTCTTCTCGCTTTTTGCATTTCCCACTGGGTCCAACCTGAGTGTGAACCAGGTTTCTCACTCCAGCACAGCGCACACCACTAAGCCTGATAGTGCAGGCGACCTCAGCACACAGCACTCTCCTGGCTCCTCCCTGAGAGACCGAGGCAGCTCTTCACTCCCCACAAGAAGGCAGGTCTCAGACAACACTTCATGTAGGCGCTCTCTCCCCGCCATGAGCTAAGAACTGTCTGTCCTCCAGCAACTGCAGGAAAGATATTTCAAAATTTTCTGAGGTATCTTCAAAGTCAACTTCACCAGCCTGCCACCCTCTACTTTGGGGCCCTCATCATACTCCCACAAAAGAGGGATGGAGGCTCACATATAGGAATGCCTCTTTTGATAACAAAGCTGTACCAATTTCCCTTTTCCAACTTCCTTGGACAAAGTTTTGAGATCATTTCATTCAGCCATTTGGACACTTCCTCTTACTTTGGTAATACGGTGTCTGTTCTATTATCCCAACTGCCGCCGAGGCTGCTTCGGTACATATTACCCAAATTTGCTCTGATTAGACAGTTATATGCCTTTAATCTCTCCCTGCCCTGGAATATTAAGTAAGCTATTTGAGCCTGCCGTTTTCAGATGACACAGAAGGATAAGCCTGTCATGACCAGACCTTTTCATTAGCAGCCCTAGGCAAAGACAGCACGTCCACCTCATTCTTGAGGAAGAGGTAAGGAGGGTAATGGACAGCTCAGTGTTGCAAGGGGAGAAGCAGACAGTTACACACCCTGCCCAGTGTTTTAATGAATAGGATTGAGGTAGGGAAGAAAAAGTGCATATCCCTTGTGATTTAGAAGGAAATCACTTGATTCTTTTTGTAATCAACAAGCTTACATGTTCCACTCTTGTATATTTCCTCTTAAGGACTATGTTGGTTATATATCAATATAATAATATTACATCATAAACAACCACAGGTTCAGTGGCATAGAGCAACCAATGTCTATCACTCAACATTCAGAGGATTCCTTGGAGGTTAACCAGATAGTTCTACTGACCTGGCTGGCCCACTTACTGGGGTAACTGGGTGACTGGGTTGGCTGATCAGTTGGAGTGACAGGCAAAGTTGGCTCTGTTTTGTATACATCTTCCTTCAGGCTATCTTAGGTGGGTAGAAGCAGAGAAGATAGATATAGTAGACAGATATAGACAAGGACTGGGTATCCCATAATTTGCTAAATCTGGAGACACTATTCCTCATTTTACTGGCCAAATACATCACAGGAATGAGTGAAAGGGTGAACTGGATTATCCTGTTCACCATGGGAGGCCATGCAAAATCACAGGGCAAAAGCAAAGGTCTAGAGACAGAGTAAAGAGAACAATGTACCCCTTGGCTTGTTCTATAAACTTCCATTTTCTGGCAGACCATCACACTTACATATTCCTTTCACCTGCAATACTAGCAGTGCCATGAGCTTTATATACTGAGGACCAGAATTAGGCAAGGAATGGTCATCTACTGATACCTTGAGAATGATACAAGAAACTAAGCGCATATACACCCTTGTTCAAGTCACCTTTGCCCTCAGGCTGCTTTATGCATTTCTGTTTCAGCAATGTGGGAGATTTCTTCAGCTTTCAGCTCTTCTTGTATTCAGAGTTCAAACTGTAAAAGGTTAATTCACTGACTCAGAGAAAATCAGGGAGGGAGGAAGAGAGAGAGAGAAACAAATGGATTGGACTCATCATACACTCTTACATTTCTGAGTTGCAACCCCCTCCCCAGATAGAAGCCAGGCCAATTTTATATTAATGTGGAATATTCAGAATTTTGTTCCCACTTTTGTTAAATTCAGTAACCTCAACATTTTTATCGTATGTGAGCATTTGTTTCATGGACATAATAAGATCTGAGGATTGAAAGAAGAGAGTGCAGCCATTAGCGTGATTTAATTTTATTGCTTTTGAAGTAGCAAATATTCTTTGACTGGAGGGTGAATTGTTATGTTTCTCTGAAAAAAATATAGCATATGATGAGTGAGGGCTGATGATGTATTTTTCTTGACAAGGACTTTTAAGAAGACTATTTTAAAATGCAAAATACTAAGCAAAATTCTGAGAGGAACCATCTGCATATTTCTTGAATAAGTCCAGAGAACAGCACTGGCTTCTTTTTGTCTCGTCTGTACTACTCAGGAATTCTTTAGCTACTGAGGATTCATTTTCTGCTTTGAATTAAAATACTAGGTAAAGGAATCACTTCATATATATGTTTTAAACCCCTGATTAGTTCATTAAAAGGAGCTTTTTAAGGAACTATTTTCTGTACAGCTTAAATTTATGACCCTAAACAGTTAAAGTCAGCAGCGTATCAAGTCTGGTATGTTTGATGGAGCAGAAAGTTTCTTTAGTGGAAAGTGCTGAAATCTTACAAGCTTTAATAGCAAAGGGTAAATATTTATACTCATTTAAAAACTAATATTAGAAAATAGTGTTTTGTGTTTTCATAGCGTATCATCTCTCTTGATTCTCAGACTAACCCGATTTGATTCAGGCAGGTCGGGTTTCCATGTACCCCTGTTGTTACTGAAAAAATCTAGATTAAGAGAAGTGAACTGGCCAGGGTCATCCTGCATATACTGCAGAGCTAGAAACTGAGGTATCTCCTCTAAGGCATGACTTCCACAGAACGGCATCATGACTTTCAAGATAGAAATGATTAGTCAGATCTGGGTTTGACTATACAAAAACAAGTGAGACCCCTTCTGTGTTTTCAAGTACTGGTTAGAGTTTCATCTGAGAGACAGGAAAGTCAGGAAACAAACCCAGTACAATTCGGTAAGGACATCTATAAGAATTATAGAATGGGATAACATCTCAGCTTGTTGTCTGAGTCCATAACAGAACATGGAAGATGGGGTAATTTATGAGGAAAATAGGAATTGGGCCTCATGCTTTTGGAAGTCAAGAGTGTACCACATCTGCTCAGCTCATGATAAGGAGAGTGCGCTGCTTCAGCTCATGGCAAAAAGTGAAAGGTAGTGGACACATGTGAGAAAGTAGAAAGTACGAAGTGCTAAAATTTTATGATGGACTCTCATGATAACTCACCTGTTCTCATAGGATAAGCACTATCCAGGCATGAGGACGGACCCCTCAAATGTCTTTTAAAGCCTCCAACAGTCTTGATACCACCACACTGGAGACCAAAGCTGTACCAAGTGTTGGTGGTGACAAACCATGCCCACGCCATTAGTGCTAGGGAAAGGAGAGCCCTATCCTATTAAGAGTGGGAGTAGGGAGGAGCTCAGGCTCTGAAGTCTGGGAGAGGAACATTAGGTACATGGTAATATTTCTCTTCATAAGCCCTGAACATATAAAGGAAAGTTTTCTTTCTGTGGTCAGGAGAACGGGTGAGTGAGGCACTAAGTGAGGGTACTGAATATAGCAACTCCAGCTCCACGGCAGCTGAAGAGTTCTTGCTCTGAAAGTAATGGGCGTCTCCAGGGACAGGAGCCGGGTTCAGAAAAGGTGACTCCAGACCTTCGATTCCATCTGAACTTTGGGAAACCATTGTGGCAGATGGTGATTTTCCAAAGCTGACGACAGCCGTGTCTCTCATCTCCGATGCTCTTCTATAATGTGGACTTGCCCTCTCCTATCGAGTGGCTGAGTTAATTCTGCTTGAGTCTGGATGGTTGGTGGGTGCTTCAGCCGAAAGAGCATGTGGATTTCAAGGCAAGAAGCTTCTAGAACACATTGCTTTATTTGAGCTACAAAAATGAAATTGATACTACCAGAGCATAACCCATTTATATACCCTCTCTGTGTCTGTCTCTCTCTCTTTACCCCTCTTTTCCCATCTTTGTCAGTGCAAGAGAAAATGTTTCTGTCACAGTCAGTTCTATGTTACTACCTACTGCTTCATTATTGGAGTCAAATTATAGATATATGAACTTTTTTATACAAAGACTCAGAATAAAATTTGAAGCTGCAAATAAATGTATTTTCTTAAGGAGACAGCAGAAAAGAGAAATGCTGGTGCAAAAGGGGAAATATTACTGGATGCTGTCCTAAAATAGACTAATGTTTACTCTTCCACAACTTGTTTTCTGAAGTTTTTTTTTTTTTGTTTCTATCTATCACTTTGGCTTCTCCTACTCAATTTTCATTGGTAGCCTCTTTTGGCGCTGTCTATCCCTTAACTGTGGTTTCCATGGTTACTTCTGAGGTCCTCACTCCTTTCCCTAGTTTTCCTTTTTCTTCCGGTATTTCTCTTCCTTTCTCCTTCCAGATGCCCTGAAGGGCGACCTTCCTGCTTCCTTGGCTTCCTTTCTATTTATTGTGGACCGTCATTAACTCTGCAGACATTTATTGAATGCCTTCTTTGTGCCAGGCATTCTTCTAACAGCTGGGGATACAGTTAGAGCTTTAATTATTTAGTGGTTTTATGCTTGTGAATTTGATTTTCAACTGACAGTAATCACCACAGAAATCCAAATATTGTTGTATAAATTTACATTAACATAGAATAAAATGTGTCCCAAAGATGGTGAGTGTTTGGGAGCGAGTAACTGGCAAGAGGCTCAAGCCCGCAAACATTGCCTACTTCTCTTGACTTGGAAAGCGCGTCTGTTTATCCTTGGCGTCAAGGTAGCATGATTGATGAGAAAATCAGTTTCTCCTGTGACACACACTGCACTGGGGAGGATGCAGTTGTGATGCATGATGATGGCCACGAATGGCTGGAAACCCGCTGTGGGCAAATGCTGGGAGGAAAGAACCAGGAAGCGTCCTTTTGCTCCGCAATGGGTACACTTGGCTTTCGCCCTTTGCTGATTGAATTGAATCACTGTGAGCCAGATTCCTGGACTTTGGATTACCTTGATTGACTTCTTTCTTGGACTGGAGTTGTTTGTTAATGCTCACAGAGACTTTCTGGAGTAATAACTAGGAAAAGTATCATAAAACCATTTATGTGGTTGGAAGTAGACATCTTTAGTGTTATTTATATTGGGTAAGCCATGCCTTATTTGGGTTATAGGCAAGGACATTCTTGGCATCCAGAAAATTCCACTCCTAATGCAATTTGTAAAGTGATTTAGTTTGGAAAGATGAGGAATAACACATTTTAAATTGTCATGTAGCTTTCATTTTTAATCCACTGAAGAGCTTAAAATGAACATAAAGCCATATCCCACCAGTGCTGCTATTTATTTATTCATTTACACTATATGTCTTTTCCGTTTGGAAAAGTTCATCTAAAGCAAAGTAAATAGCCAACATCTTTTCATAAACTGCTTCTAGATATTCTGAGTGCTTTAATTTTTAAAGCATTAGAAACATGTTTAAATTATCATGCTGTTGAAGATTCTTTTTCCTTTTGAATACAAGGCACCCAAGGGCTTTGTTCTCAAAGTACTGTCCGTGAAAGTACCTGGTGGTCTGTCTCACAGAGAGAGTGCTCAGCTTCACACAGCTCAGCATCCTCTTCTTGCATCCTTGTTTTCCAACTCTTACTAATTATCTTCAGTTGTGTCAGTCTTCCCCTCGAGGCGCCCTTGGTATTAAAACCCATGCGTCAATTATTCAGTGGGCGCTAACCCCTGTGATGGGTTTTGTTATATAGAGTATCACTTCCATTTGGTGTTGCTTGGTCAAGAAATTATTAACTAAACTGAGGAGAAACACAGGGGCCTCTGAGACAGAGGGTGGGATAGAATGTAACAGATTTACAGTAGAATGGAATGCATCTTTGGTTAGTGGTAATATCAACATTCGTAAAATTTCCCAGGAGCGTAATAACTGCTGAGTGTGGCAGAGTAGAAAGAGGGAGCAGAAGCTTCCTGAACAGTGTGCTGTGTCCATCTCCATTCTCAGTTTCCCAAACTTTCACATTTAAATCTTAACAAAATGTGGGAATCATTTTTATCCCTAGGTAAAAATTTGTACCAGATCACATAGTTGATAAATGGCAGAGCCTGGATTTGAACCAAAATTCGAATCCAAAACTTTTTGCTTTTTTCTAGCATACTGTGCACAACATATTCTATAGTAGTGTTCGCTGATTGTTTCGTTTCACAGTGTGTGTCAAGAAGGAATGGGCCAAGATAGCTCAATTGTGACGTTTGGCCTCTCCAAGACAAAATAAAATTAGGGAAACAAGCTAAACTCTTGTTACCAATTTTTGACCCCACTGGTACTTTTTCCTGTGGGAATCTAAAATCAGTAACAAGACCAAGTACTGACTGAACAGCCAAGGAGACTTTCATTCTTTGCCAAGAGGAGAACCAAGGATAAAGTCACAAATCAACTCCCTCCAAGAAGGATCACTATGATAAGGTACAGTGTCAAATAAACGAGGTGGAGGCACAGGCTAATCAAGGGAGGAGGACTATTTGTGTCTTTTCTAGGAATGGAACATTGTCGAGAATTTGGGCATTGTCCCTTCCTGCTCCTTTTCTGGTGCTTTCCAGTCATTAACCGTGGCAGTCCTCACCTGTCAAGGTGCAGGGTTGTGTGTGTGTGTATGCATGCGTGTGTTTTGGGTGTGTGTGATTTAGCATGTGGATGGGAGTATACTCAAGGCCCTGGCTGTCTGGTGGTCACTTTGGTGGCATTCTCAGACCTCACCAGTTTCTGTTAGACTGCTTTTAGAGAAACTTCTGACCTATAGGCAGAAGATGACAAACAGGATTTGTGTGAGGTAGAAATTCAGCTAATCAAGTAGACGGTACAAGACTGACTCAGGCTAACAGCCTACAGACTAGCCCAAGAAACTGCCTTGACTCTTACTGAAAATTCATATCTATGTTGTAAAATAACCTCCTCAAAACCTCTTAGTTTTCCATTATAACCAAACCAAAAGGGAGTACTTATTCTGATTTTTCAGCGTTGAAAGGAAGGAAGAAGATGAATGGTTGTGAAGATGCTACACCTGGACGCCGTGGTGTGGTTCTTATCTTACTCTACCTTAACTGACTTCTCAATGCGTTTCCTGCAATCAGAGGTAGAGATGTCCTCCCTCGTACTTTAATAATGCGAAGATTCTTTTTGTTGTCGTTGTGAAGCAGTTCTTAAAAAAAGAAACTCAATTCAAAGTTTAGTTTCAGTGTGGTTGAATTTTAATCTCACATTTCTTAGCTGAAGCACATTTTTTCTTTTGGATCAGAAAGCGCTCCTGGCTGCTAGTGAGAGTAAGAAATACCGTCCTGAGACAGATGTCTGTTTCCTCTGCCAGGCTGGTGTGGAAGCCGACCCATGTCTCCTCCTCCATCTGAATAGCAAGGGAAGCGGTGAGCAGATATCAAGAATTCTGCCCAAAACAATTTTTCTCACCTCAATGCTCTTGCCACATCCAATGCCTTTTAAAATAGCAGCCGAATGACTCTGAAAGTAGAATGACTCTAGCTGGAGAGAGGTCTCTTAGGGCTCTAAATTTGTGTATTGTGCCTATTCTGAGAGTACGACAAACTTTGATCTAGGTCAGGCCTGAATTTGAATCTCAGCTCTGAGAATTTATAAATAGAATTGTGTTTGGATAGTTAAGAGACACAGGAAATTGCATATGACCTTTCCTGTGATCTTGATATTTCAATTAAGGTTCATAAACGGAAGATGATGGGTGCCAAGTGCCTGTACTTTGCCAGGAGAAGGTGCCAGGCATTTCTACGTAGATGTTGATCTGGGAGTGGTCGGACTAGTCTTTGGAGTCTGTGCTCACAGTGCCCATCTCCATTCTACCTAAGAGAAAGGTAAATGATAGAGCAGAGGAGGAGGGTGCTATGATGTGCATGAGCAGGATTAGAAATTGCCAAAGCATTCTTCCTGTATTTTCTTCTTGGTCCTAATTCCTGCAAAAACACCATTAGAGGTAGAGAAAAATGATATTTCAAGAGCCTGCAGTTTGCTTGATGACCTAGGGCAGAACTCTGCAAACTTTTTATGTGAAGAACCAAATGGTAAATATTGTAGTTACTGCAGGCTACAGGATCCTGTTGTAGCTATGCAGTTCTGTTGTTACAGAGTAAAGGAGCCATTGATAATTCATCAATAGAGCTGCATTCTAATAAAATTTCATCTTAAAAAACACATGGGTCAGACTTAGCCTGTGGGTCATAGTTATTGACCCTTGATTAGTAGTTTTACCCTTTGGTTCTTTGTTTTAAATTGCAAGTGAATTCTGAGAAGAATGCCTGATGGGCATACAGACAAAGTATCCCATGAAGGCATGGTCAGGAAAAACTGTGGAAGGCTTTGAAACAGACAAAAACAGTATAATTGGGTCTTTTTAAATGGTCTTTCTTAAAGCAAGGCATTGTCTACAATACTTTCCAGGGTGGTAACTCTTTAAGGTCTACACTTCTTATTTTCTATGAGTTACTTTACAACTCTGTAAATTACAGCAAACTATAGCACAGCCAGTGATTCCTACCCATAGCGATACAAGTAAATTTTGTCTAATGGAGATTCGATTAATTTTTCCCCCTTTTTCAGAGAAGCCAGTTTTATGTCTATTAACCAAATTCTTTTCATTTCAGTAGTTTTTAAGGCCCTAAGTACATGTCCACACTTTGCATTCTCTTTTGAATTTGTCCTAACATCTTACTGGATCCCTCACTAATTAATGAGTTAAAGATACTGTAATCTTTAACAGGCTCATTTTATATTTTCATGAAAGTCATGATTTCTATCCTTGAAAAACCAATCATCCTTTTACATCTGGGAAAGGAGAGAGGGCATTAGGAAATGGACACCAGGCACATCTTGTGTGCCTGTTTTCTTGGCCACCTACCTGTGACTGTAGTTGCTGCTACCATCTCTTGGTGATAGTGGACTTATTGATACTCAGCTTGAAATTATGGGGAGTTAATGCTACTAGGGCCACACTTTGCCGGCTGGCAATTAAAGACAGTAGATGAATGTTTTCTGCTTTCCTTAGCTTTCTTCGCATCATGCACCCGGGTTAGTTCTTTCACAAAAGTCTGCTGCTCACTGTAATAGGGTACCCACTCTGCCCTTCCTCGGTGTGAACTTCTAATGCACACGTACTTGTTTTGGCTTTGCCTGCTTCTTCCTCTCTCTTCTTGTCTTCTCTCTTGACTCCTGGGATTATAGCTCCTAGTAAACTACCTGCATGCAAATCTCTGGCTCAGTTCTACCTTCAGGGAACCTGGGCTATGTCAGGGAGAGACCTGAACTTCATTTGTTTACAGGGACAAGCATTCACAGTAATTCCAGGATGACAAACTCACCATAGGCAGGACAGCCAGGACCGAGCTGTGTTGGAACAACCCTGTGCTCAGTGAATGCTGGGATGACAAGCACTGATAGAGATTGCAAGGCATACACCAACAGAAGGCAGGAACTGAGGTGGAGTAAAAGGCGCCATCTTGAAATCACATCTCCCTCCCTGAGGAGATGGTGCTATGGGGGAGTCTATGAGGAAAAGCTGGAGAAATTTACAGTGAATCCCACAGAAAAGTAGGAATTTAAATGACTGCTTTGCAAGATCTATCAGACAGGAAGCATAAGAAGCATGAGCTAAGAGAAGTTTTGCTGCTTTACCACACATTCCACTCATCACTCTTGACTGCAGTGAGGCCAGAACCATCCAAATAAGTAGATGGAGACTTGAACTAGGCAGACTTGAAGAGGGCAGCATAACACCCCCTCTTCCTTCATGACCTGTCAAATTGTGGCTTCAAATCAGGCTGGCAAGAGGGAGGAAGTTCTTAATTTGTTAAGAGATTAAAGTTTTGATTTGGGTTGGATTGAATTTAACATCTGGTGATGAAATCCTTTTAAGGTCTCAAAATGACTGGAAAACAATAGAATCTGCCTCAGGTATTGTCAGATGGCAAGGAAAGAAAAATTAACAGTATTTAAGGGAACTTTCCAGAGTTCATCCCATTTAATAACCTAGTTACAGTTACTTAACTTTTCTAGCTTGATTTTTCTTGTCTTTAAATAAGGATATGGAACTTTATTTACAGGTTTCTTTATAAGGATCACATGAAATGCTTGTGTGCTGTGTGCCGACCTAGTGATCTACCAAAAGAGAGAAGGAGGCCACAGACCTGCTCCTGCAACTGTTTTCCATTTCACCGTCAGAGTCCATTGGACAGATATTTTTAATTCTTTGAGTAGTCTTCATTCAAATGACCACTAAATGTTGCCACCTCTTGGCCCTTCCAGTCACTTGTGCTTTAAAAATTGTCTTAGTCATGAGTGTCCTTTTCCTTAGTAACTCAAGGGGATAGGTAGATCTTACCTTTTCTTTTCTTTTCTTTTCTTTTCTTTTCTTTTCTTTTCTTTTCTTTTCTTTCCTTTCCTTTCCTTTCCTTTCCTTTCCTTTCCTTTCCTTTCCTTTCCTTTCCTTTCTTTCCTTTCCTTTTCTTTTCTTTTCTTTTCTTTTCTTTTCTTTTCTTCTTTTCTTTTCTTGTGGCACTGGGAATGGAACCTCCCACCTGCTAAGCAAGTACTTTATTACTGAGTTATAACCTTGGCCCTTTTAAAATTGTATCCATTTGAGACAGAGTCTTGCTAAATTGC
>RJWT010031427.1:0-14386 GCA_004365215.1 Cuniculus paca | reverse complement strand
CCCCCATTTATTTATTTCTTTTTTAATTTTTAAAAAGTGCCATACTATGTCTCTAAATTGCTCAGGTCAGGCTCAATTTTGGGTCTTCCTGCCTCAGTTTCCCAGAGTGCTGGGATTTCAGGTGTGTACTGCCATTCCCAGCTTGAAGTAAACTTTAAAACTGAAAAATGTCTATCAAATTTCATGTTTCATTTTTTTTATTATGAAGAGCACATCTATTTGCACATTATTGATTGGATGTTAGTCACACATTTTACATATTTCAAAACATCGCAAACTTCAGTAGCATTATAGAAGTTCAAAAGAAATCTCAGAGAAAGCACTAAAGCTATCAATAGCAACAACATTGAAAGGCAGAGAGATGACTCCATTTGCAGACATAACAACTTGCTCGCCATTATGATTCATGTCTATCTGGGTGTGAGACTCTTGACTCACTAGTGACTTACCTAAGTCTGGCAGAGTACAGTCTTGATTCAGTCCTCCCATTCTCTTACTTGTACATGTTTATAGCTTAATATTACTTAATCCTATAATTACACTACGTAAATTATTAACACACATATCTTCCATGACAGTATGTCTACTTTTATATCCACATCTATATAACTTGCTCCATTTCTTTGAAGCTCTCTATTGCACCAAACTGATATATATCCGTAACATTTTATGATCTACCTTCTTATAGACACTGTACTATGGTAGAAAGAATCTACCTGAGAAATAGAAAATGCCCCATCAGATCTCTGCTCTACCTCTATGTACTGCGATAGGTTGGTCAAGACACTTGTTTAGTCCCCTATTTATTTGTTCTTAAGAATAAAGGGACTGTAATAATATACAGTCTCTCATTTTCTATTCAAATGATTTGATTTGATCACAGTTTTTCTTCATTTAGTGTAAGAAACTATACTTCCTATATTTTCTTATTTCTCTTTCTTTTGTAAATTAATTTTATAGGTACATTTTTAACATACATAATGATTGTATTTATCCGACACCCCTAAAATGAGCCCCACTCTGCTGCCAAGTGTCACAGTGCACAGAAAGATAAAAAGAAAGAAAGAGCCAGAGACATAATGGTGGTGCAGTGGGGATCCAGGTGACCAGTTGTTCACGGGGAACAAAAGGCCTCAAGGCAGCCAAACCTCAGCATTTATTGATTGAGAAGGGGATTATCAGTCACTCAGAGGGCCGTGGTGATGTTAAACTAATGAGGATCTTGCCATGGAGCATCTTTCGTTTTAGTCTTAGTCTTAGTCTTAGTCTTAGTCTTAGTCATAGTGGTCTCAGTCTCAGTCTTAGTGGGTTTATTCTTAGTAGATGGAAGAGGATGATGGGAAATCTCAAAAGGGTGATACCAATAATCTCAAACCTCTGCTCATCCCTTGGGAAGTATGTAAAGCTAGCCATTGTGAATTCGTGGTCCCCAACACACATTCACCATAGGAAATTTATACCTGTACATAATATATCTTAATTCTTGTTTTACATACTCCTCTCCCTTCCCTTCAACTGGATCAAATTTAACATTTATTTCTCTTGAGTTTTTTTTAATCTGAAGCCATCCTACCCTCTAAAAGACTGATTGCTGTGTATTTTATAGCTTTTATGCATTTTCATTGCCTTCATTTCTCATGTATGCTTCAATTAACTGACTATGCTATCAAAAAGAATATATTTCTTAAAGAAAAAAACATTGTCAAAGATTTTACTAAAATATGCTTGTTCAACTGTCCAAACACCATTTACTGAATAGACAGTTCCTTCAGAAATGATCTGCAACTTCCATTCTGTCAAAAATCAAGTTTTTCTACTTGTGTTCAGAGTTGCTGAATTGCTCATACAGCATCATTACTATTATTAATTATTATTTTTAAGTACCAATTGTTATAGTTTAAAATGAAGTCTCAGTATTTAGCAAGTCAAGTTCAGTGCCATTTTTCTTGGGTTACAGAACTGTCTTGACACTTATGGTCCTGGAATTTTTACATACATTTTAGAACCTACTACTAAATTTTACTAAAACCAAGTTTGGATCTTAATTGGGACAGCATTGAATCTATAAATGAAACTGGTCAAAATGATACCTTTATATGTTGAATTTCCATTCATCAACATGATATCACCCCCATTTATTGAGGTCTTTCAAATACATTTCTGTGGCATTATCCAATATTTCCATGAGTATTGTGCATTTACTTTATTAGGTTTACTTCTGGGTATATACACTTTTTCATCCTATGTTAGGCAGGTGTGATTCAGCAGCATGTGTTTTTCTGCTGGTTCTTGCTCACGGTAAAGTTTATCTTTACATTTATTGTGATTTTTGCATTCAGTGCACTCCTTATATTTGAACTCGACCTAGAGCAGAGTTGGTTGCTTCCAGCGAAATCGTATTTACTTATGTTACCCAGGAGGGAGCACTGAGTTTAACATATTTTATATTAAATTCTTCACTGCAGGGAATTTTGAACCATATTATTAATGTAATTCAGGCTGCCAACTAAATAATGGCTGTAAGCTATACATCTCTATGATGGCCAATTAAGGAGACCAATCAAGTCCTTGCAAGTTTTTAAAATACCATTTGTGTCAAGTTTTGGTATACTCAATTCTGAAGCAGTACAAATTTGGCCAAAATATTTCACCCTTATGAATAAAGGGAAATCTTTCATTGTAATATCAGCTTGATAGCCATCTCCAACTGTGTCTCTCAGCTCATGATCCGAAATCTAAGTCTCAGCCCGTGCTGTATGTTTGCCAAAATTGATGAACATATTAACTGGAATCAGAAAAATTCTGCAGGAAAAAAAGTCAAATTAATGTATCTTAATATTTTACTTGAGACCTTATTTCCCTCCCATGGATACATTTAAGATTTTTATGCAATATTTTTCAGTAGATGAGTCTAGGTACATAGAAAACCAGGAGCAGGATCTATTGCATTTATTAAATGTTCTTTAGTTATATGTGAATATTACTCAATTAAAAGCAATATTTGAATTTAAAAAATCACTTAGGTAGTATTTATATTGTAGCCTAACTATATAATTACATTATTATTAATTAGCTTGTTTTCTGGCTCTGTTTATAGAAAATGCCTAGAAAAAAATTACAATCCAAAAGAAGCAAATACTACTTAGGAATTTTACAGTCTTTTACTCTGGCTCCCTGTTGAAAGAAACCATGTTTTTGCAAATAACACTAATTTCAGCCATGTGACAGAAAATGTGTGATAAATCCTGATAGTTTCAGCAGTTCACCAATCATGCATCTATAAACCCTGTGATTTGTTGTCAAAGAACAGAGAGATCAAAATAAAAGAGCTAACACTTTCTAAATATAGAAAGATGATTTGAACAAAGGGTGGTTGATGACAATTGCATAAAACACACTAAAATTGTGTTCTGAGTTTATGATATGGAGAGAAGGAGGGAGAAATGGAGAGAGAAGAGGAGAGAATTGTAAAGGGGTGGAGATACTCATCTGACACCGCTGGACATAAGTTGGCACCCAAATCTCACTTTTAACTCAGCAACTGAGATAATCCGCATTCTTTCCTTATGATTTATAATGCACTACATCCAAACAGCCTGACATAATGAGGGAAGGAATGTTGCTTTTGATGAAAACAGTCTAACTAATAAATAATCAAAGGTAATTAGATGAAAAAAATCACCATTATACAACTCCAAGTGAAATAAGTGCTTTAGAAACCAACCATCAGTGGATAAACAGAGAAGCAAAAACTTGACGGAAATGTTTACAGTGGAAGTATTGTGCTACGGCTCTGTGGATCTCTGGCCAGTGTTACCTACTGACCTATCCTCATGAAAATTGCTAGAATAACACATCGTGTGCCTGATGATGTGATGTAACGTGAAACACAGAATGGCCAGTCTGTTCCTGCTGTCTAACAAAATGCCACAAACTGGCTGATTTACAAAGAATAGAAATTCATTGTCTGTAGTCCTGGAGGCTGGCATGCTTGATTGACGTCAGGCCACTAGGAGGTTCACCATCTGGTGAGGCTTAATCTCTGCTTCCAAAGTAGTGCTTTTAATGCTTGGTGCTCACAAGGTGAAAGTGAGCAATGGACGCTGTGTCACCTGGCAGAAGACATGGAAGGTCCAGAGAGGACCCTGAAGCCAGTCTGAGACACTGACCGACACTTCTGATGAGGTAGACCCTCATGGTCCAATCCCCAAAGCCCTACCTCTTAATATCATCACTCGGGGTTTGTGTTCCATCTTACAACATTTAGAAGGACACATACATTCAAATAATGCTCTTCCACTCCTGGGTTCCAAACATGCATGCCCTTGTCCCATGCAAAGTACTTTCATTTCATCCAAGTATCCCCAAATGTCTTAACTTGTTCTATCATTAAACCCAAAACTTAGGCCCTGAATCTCATCTAAACATCTTGCATATGAGATATGACTGAGACTCAAGGTACCAAATTCAGCGGCAAAATGTCCTTCAGCTGGGAGTCTGGGAACAAGCAGATTATTTGATTCCACAATACAACAGAGGGACAGGCATAGAGTGGACAATTCTAATAGGAAAGAAGAAAGAAGAAAAATTCAAATAGGAAAGAAGAAAGGAGCAACCAATCCCCCAAAGAATTCCAAAACTCAACAAAGCAAGCAACGTTAAATCTTGAGGCTCAGTAATAATCTTTGACTGATGGCCCTGGGGATCAGACCTCTGGGGCATTGTGTGCAGCCCATGCTGCAGCTGTCATGGGTGGAGGGCTCATGTTGTGGCTCTCTTGGGCTCAAATTGCATGCTGGGAGATCTGTAGTTCTGGGGTCATGGGGAGGTGGATGACCCCAGTGAAACTGCTCTACTGAGAGTGCCCCAGCAGGGACTTTGCGGCAATCTAACTCCACGGCCCTCTGGAGCATCCTTTGAAACCCAGATGGAGGGATCCGTGCCTCCACAGCCCTGGCATTCTTCATGCCCACAGAACTAGCACCAAGTTTTGCCACCTGTCCCTTGGAAAGAGGTGGCCTGAGTTATGCCTAGTGTGACTGTTAATCATGATGTGTTAACTTAATGGATTGATAACCGCCTAGCAGATTAGTGTAGCACAGTTCAGCATTTGTTTGGGGATAATTGATATACACACAGCAAGCCGTGGGGGAGACTCACTCATGTTGTGGGTGACATCAGCCAATAAGATGGTAGCCTGGATGGGAGTAAAGGAAAAGAAGGAAGTGTCACCATTTTGAGGAGCTCGAGTCTTCCTGAGTGGGTGGGCCCTTTGCTGCTGTTGACTTTGAACGTTGGTCTCTGTTTCTCCAGATTCCTCAGCTTTCTGACACAGACTCCTCCCATTAACCACAGGGAGCATCCAGGCCTGGACCTCGGACTGGTGCTGCATTCTCGGTCCCTCTTAGGACTTGGGCTTCATCCGGTAGGACTGAGCAGCCACTGGATCCTCCAGTTATTCAGCATTGCTAACCACTAGCAACATGCAGATTAAAAGCAATATACAATTCCCTCTCACACCTCTCCTAATTGCGATCAAAACAACAAAAGATAACCAGGATTGCCAAGACTGAAAAAAGGGGAACCTTTGTACATTTTGGGTGAAAAGGTGAATTGGTGAGGTCAAATTGGAAAACTATATGAAGTTTCGTCTGAAAACTAAAACCTAGAATTACAATATGATCCAGCAATGCCACTTGTGGGCATTTACTCCAAAGATTTCAGTTTCTTAAAATATCTCCACTCCTTGTTCATGGCACCACTGTTCACAACAATGAAGAGATAGAATCAACCTGAGTGTCTATCAGCTGATGACAGGATAAAGACACATGCTGCATGTACTACATTAAACATTAGCCTCGAGAAAGAAGGAAATTTTGACGTTTATGACAACGTAGATGAAACTGGAGGATAAACCGGACACAGAGTCAGATGCTGCATATTCTCATTTGTGCATGGAATCTAACACTGCGGGACCCATGGATGCAGACAGAGAGATGGGTGGTCATGGGTTGGGGGTTTGGGGCAGGTGGGGACACGATGACCAAAGGCTACACAATTTCAAATGATGGGAAAATTTCATTTTCAGTTACTGCACAACCTGGTGAACAGGGAGTAGGTGCGATTCTAAATTCATAAGAGAATACATTTCAACAGCAGACAGAAAAAGGAAAGAATAATGAGATATAATCAGAAAGCCAATAGGTTTTAGGGCAATAGGACTATTTTAAAGGTTTTGAAAAATTATACATAAATTTTAGGCATCATAAAGCTAGGGATTGTACTCAATGCTAATTAAGTAATGATCCAGTAATAATTCAGAAAGTGAGGATTAATTGTCTTTTTTCTAACTACTGGAAATTCTGGGCATGAAATGCCGTGATACTCTCTCATTGTCCCTGCCTTAGAAAGAGACATATTGACAATTTAGAGGAAAGCATAAAAGTAATACTTCGTATGTTTGCATTTTAAATTAAAAAAATGGATAATATGCATCATTGACATAAAGTGACCCAGATAAAATTCAGAAAGAGAAATATACATTTATATTCAATTTCAAAATGATAGGTTGCATAATTTAGGAAGCGATCTGTAAACAAGCCCGGAGCACGAGGACACAGGGTGTGGGTCAGGGACAGTCATCATCTCACACACACCTCTTGTCACGTCATCTGGAGCATTGTGCTCTAATTTTGGAAGCGCATTTTAAGGAGGGCTCTGAGCAGACTGAATCATGCGGGGGAGGGCAAAATGGGAACCCAGGGTGATCAAGGTTCAGGAAGCTGTTTTATAAACCACGCACCACACTGCGAGTCACTCATGCTCCATCCTTGCTTTCACCCCATCCTGGCTGAAAGCCTGCTCTCAGCGTGTCAGCCGAATTGGTCCTTCACAAATACAAGTCAGAAATGTCACTTCCGCTCAAAGCCCTGAAGTAGCTCCACGGAGCTGCACGCCCCCTTACCATCACCCTTCGCGTCTCGCCTCCATTTCCTCCTCTTCCTCCTCCAGGGGCTCCACCCTGGAAGCTGCTCCTTCAGGATGGAGCTGTCCCCAGCCAACAGCCAATTCCCTCTCACCCGCGAGCCCTGCCCAGATAGCCCTCTGCAGTCACTTACTTGGAGCGCCCAGATTAAAATTGCGAACCACCCCTATTCTGCACTTCCTGTTTCTGCATTACTTGTCAATGTTTTAAAATTGCAGGTTTTGCTTATTTGTTGTGGTCATTGTTCTGTTTGTTTTGTCTCTCTGCTAGAATGAAAGCCTCATGAGTAGAAGTGTCTGTTGTAGTCAGGATTTATAAGAGAATAGATTTAATACAGGACAAATTTTAGGATTATTTTATAGTATTCACCCAAAAAAGACAAATGCAGAAGAGTGCAGCAGATCTGTCCACGAGCTAGAGACCCAGAGAATCCAGCTGAGGGCCTGGATCCCACAGCAATGCCCTGCATGAGTCCAGCTGAAGACTCAGAGCCTGTGACAACGCCCCACATGAGTTCAGCTGGAGGCCTAGAGCCCACAACAATGTCTCATGCAAGTCTGTAACAAGAATCTGCCCCGGGAAGGCCCAAAGGTCAGCGGTAGAAGCTAGAAAGTCTACACGAGCAGCATGAAGGATCTGTGCCAGTAGGCTGAGGGTTCTGCACTGGAGCCAGAAAGCAGTGCTCAAAGTAAGGACCAGGGCTCCCCAGAAAAGTACCACAGCCATCTGCCGCAACGATGAGGACCCGAGCTCCTCCAACGATGAGAACAGCTGAGTTCATATCAGGAAAACCTGCGCAACAGGCTTCCCCAGCAACAGCACACCATCTTCCCCTCCAGTTTTCCTTTTATGCTGTTGCCAACAGTCCTCAGGTGGGCCTTCCATGCCCAGCACCGCGCTGACTCAGTTCAGCTGGGTGTTATAAGCTGACCATTAGTTTTTCCACCACAGTATCTTCCTGTCGTTCATGGATATACCCAAAATTCTCACAATAAAGCACAGTAAGATGTTTTAAAAATCTTGTTTTTAAATTACTGATTACCCAGCTTCTAAAAAAAGACAAAGCATTAGGATGTTAGAAGGTTATGACTAATAAATGAAGCAGATTTGATGTTTTTCTCTAGCTATTGCAAGCAACACAAATTTCTACAAGGATGAAGATGTCCTCCCCGGTACCCGACTTTAGCTACTTGCTGCACTGAGCATGTGAAATGTGACCAGTGTTGCTGAAGAACCAACTTTTTATTTTGTTTAATTGTAATTAATTATAATGTGCATTTATTGAGCCACACGATACAGGTTAAATTCTATAGGCTAGCACAGATTTAGAAGGTACAAACTAAAGCCATTGAACGCATTTTTATGAGAGAGAGACTTTTGCTTAATTAAGGGAGAACATCCCAGGTCGAGCTGTCCACCTCTGGCACGGCCCCTCGCAGATTGACTGTGCCCAGAGCCCCATGGTCACAGCCCAGACGTTTATCCATCCTACCACACTGCAAACCTAATATAATTTCCAAATTTTATGCCCTGGTAGTACATGCTTTATAGCTAAAATTCACGTCGCTCCCTTTTCTAAAAAATTTTTGGGGGTATTTGTATAGGTGGAGGAGAATCCAGTAAATTTCTCGTTAAACCCTTTTTAAAACTTCCATAGTAGCAATAGCTCTTTGGCGCTGTTGGTCGGTTGGTTGGTTTGTTTTTACACTCCTGGCTGCTTAGCCGTGGAGGATGTGTCCCTAAGCTTTCTAACAGGGGCAGGCATGGGACTGAACGCCTGTCACTGAGGCACAAGTGGAGGTGACGTCCGTGTCTTCTGCCTTGCACACGGGAGGGAGGTCTTCTAGTGCTGGCCATCTGCTCCTTCCCTCTCTGCCGGCTGAAATAGCAACGATCGAACTGACCTTGGAGTTTTGATCCATGTGAATTTATTATTCACCCAGTAAATTAAAATCATCTTTAATTTCCAGGTGATAGCAAGAATAAGTAAATAAGATAGAAAACATAAGGTGCTTCCTGAAAAGCACACTAAAAAGTGTTTTAAGTGCCTGTTTTTTTCAAATCTGAAACCTTTCAGGACAATCTGCCAGGTGACGGGCGATACAGCTTTGACTGGGTCGGGCAAAGCTTTACACCCACTGCTCAGGCTGAGGAGCCTGCGTTTCTATTTGAAACATATTCACATGAAAACGGAAAAGGCTATTTAAAGAGACATCAAAGAAACTGACAACCAGGCACCTTTTCTTTTTTCCTACATTGTACTTAGGGTTTGACAACGAATATACTTACATTTAAGGCTGTAATTTTAGATGGCATTCGGAGGATGTGAATCAGTTTGCTGATACAAACATGTAATTAAATCCAAACAATGAGGACAGTTAAACACGGCATTGCCCGATAGGTTGTTCAATGATGGTCTCCTCCTCTCCCTCCGTGTTGAAAGGTAAGTGCTCATTGTCACTACTCAGTAGTCTGAACACAATCAATGTCTTAAAATATTTTTTGATGAAAGTTTTAGTGCTCTGCGCGTGCTCTCATAGGCAATGTTTAGGATTAATAGATATTTTAGTAAGCAAAATTGTTCACCTTACCAAGGTTTGCCAAGAGGCAAACTTAACTAAAAATACTCATGGTTTTATTCCTAGTTTTATTTCTGGTATAATGAACTGTAATTGCATACTTAAAGTGTATCCTAATAAATAATACATTCGGTTTATAATATAAGCAGATGGAAAAAATTAGTCAACTTATCTAATAAGGTAATGTTAAGTTTCAAATCCAAAAAAAAATTATTTTCTATTACTAGGCATATTCCCAAGTCTGACAAAACACATTCAATTCCAGCTTTCATCAGATGGTCAAGTTTAGGCAGGTTACTGAAATGATGCATAATCATGTCTGTTTACTCAGCAGAGAACTGAGATCTGCAAGGTTTACTCGTAGGTAAAAGAGTCTACTGCTTCCGAGAGGGATGGAGGAAACTGAAAATATTTGATGTACAAAACATTGCAAGGTTATAAGTGAGTAGACTGCAATATGTTCACACACCAGGAATCATTGCCTAAAACATATTCTTATAACAATTTTCACCTAACACAGCGATTACAGTGATCAGAAAGTGCGGGAGAACAGAAAGATTATTCCTTAGATGTTTGATACTTACAAACCAGTACTGTGCTATAAATCTCAAAATCCTCCCTAAAAATGAACAAATACATTATTTCACTTTCACAATTTCTTCGCCTCATTCCTTAGTGTTTCCCATGGGTCAGCCCAAGCATAAATCACTGTTTAATTTTCCACTTTAGGATGCGTTTCCTGACACCACGATCTGAAATTGCATGACCAAGAGAGCAGGCGCGAAGGCAAAGAGAAATGTGCAATGCTCCTGCAGGGAAAATGAGATGAGGCTCTGAAATGACAGCCTATGCATTTTTTATTTTGTTCTGCTCTTTTTGCATTGACTTTCAGATGCTCTTTCCTATTAGCACAAAATTAGTCTTCTAGATTTTTAAACTACTTTAGGTAAAATAGGCCACATTTTCATTTTTAGCCTTTAAGAACATTCACCTAAGCAAAAGGGGTTGTACCTCTCTGTCTCATGTCATGATATGCCCCAAATAAAAGCCCATCTGACAAAATAAATGTGTGAACAAAAGCTGCATTTTGTATCTTATGCTGGTTAGTCTATTTGTTTGTTTGTTTGTTGTTGTTTTTGTTTTTTTACTTTTGGTTTTTTTGAGACAGGTTCTTACTATGTAGTCCAGGCTGGCTTTGAACCCAAGGTAACTTTCCTGCCTCAGCCTCCAGGAGCTGGGATCACAGGAATGTGCCACCTTGCCTGGCTTGTATTCTTATCTTACAAAGTATTTTTTAACTTATAAAAGAATAGATATTTATTGTTCTAAAAAGCAAGTGTTGTACTTCCAGTCCAGAAAAAGTGTAAATTGATTTCTCTGCTCCCACAAGTAGTGCAACTTCATATACACTTTGGAAATATCAGAGCAGATGAAAAATTGTGGAAGGTGGAAGGAGGAAGCAGAATGACAGGGGACCTTGGGACTAAAAAGAACGGTGCAGTAGCGGCTAGCTTCTGACCTTTCGCCCAACAGAGAAAGACTTGGGTCCGGCCGGGGCAGCTGTCCCTCCACCCACTGAATGAATCCCTTCCTTCTCCAAGTGAGTGTCATTTGCAGTTCAACACATGCCCAGCCATGATGACTAAGACAGTGAAATCATCTGACCAGTTTTAGATAAGCCATCACGAAAATGTTCTAACAAGCAATCATAAATAAGCATGAGCTAGATGAAAAAGCGAACATCTCAACAAAGAAACAGAACACATAAAGAGAAAAAAGTAGAAATCTTAGAACTAAAAAGGAAAGAAAATGACCGAAAGAAATAAAAACTCCTGTAAGTTGTAACATGCCAGCCATCAGTAAAAGCTGAAGATAAGGGTGAAAATATTAGCATGATTAATTTTGAAGATTAATTCTAAAATAAACAGAACTCTTTATGACAAATTGTGACAATTTACATTTACATGATTTTTTAAAAACAACTGTATTTTTGAAAAAAATCATGTAAAAATTTTGACTTTAATAGCAATGATTTTAAAATAAAGATTGCATTTCTCTAAAACCCATCTGGATTTAAGAAAAAACATAATCTGTAAAATATGTTTTTAATTCTTGTCAAACTACGTATGAGAAAATAGCATGATCTATTCACTGAAACCTAATTAAGGACACATTCAATTACCCATGTCAATATTATAAAAACTCAGTACTAACAGTCCCTTCTAAATTATCTTGTAGATTACAAAATAATGAAAGTAATTTATCAGATATATGTAATAGACTTAAGATGATTAAAATTACTTGAAAATAATTGCTTTTCCATACTGAATGAAATGATAAGAAAACTGAATTTGGAGAGAATACTTCATTTAGAATGGAAAACTCAAAATTCCATAAACCAATTTTTGATTGTCTGACTCCTTTAGGATGGCAAGTGTAGGATACAAACTATTTAGTTTTATGTTGAACAAAAGGAAATCTCTTTCTCTAAACAATGATGAATTTTAAAGATTTTTTTAAAAATCGGCTGACGCGCAGAGTTTGAAATGAATACAAAAAGAGATGTCTTGGGAATTTCTGTCATTCTTCAAGGAAAACCAACATCATCTTTTTTTCAAACACGCTACACTGCAAAATAAATCTACCAATGAAAACAGAACGATCCATATCTAAAAGTCTTAGTGAAATTCATTTCTTTAAATGAAGTAGGCAATTCTTAAGACATACATCTACTAAATGCCTAACATCACATACTGAATTAGGAGATTTGCTTGTTTTGTATCTTTTCCTCAACAACCCTATGATATGTCTAGTGTTAGCTAAATTTGAAAGATGAAGACTAAATTTCTTTTTTCAGACCGCACGTTTAAGGTATCAGTCGAACTTGGGAGGAGACACACTTTCACCCTCATCCAAGTCCACCTCACCCTCTGTCCACTCCAGGCCGTCTCCAGAGACTGTCCAGTACAGAGCGCCTGTTCAGAGTTCAGATGGAGAAGACTCAGGAGAGTTTTCGGCCACACAGCTGACTGTTACTGTGGTCCAAATCAGAGCAGGGCTGCCCCCTCCCTCATCAGATAATTCATCGCGAGCCAAGAATGAAGTTGAGAAGAGAGTGCTGACAACCCTGGTCTTGGAGCTGTGAGTGCACAGCGGTACAGCTCAAAGGCAGGAGGCAGAAGGAAGAAAACATTTCTGATTAGAACCCAGTTGTGTTCCAATCTGCTGTTCTCTGTTCCAGCTGCCCCTGCCTTTCACGGAGCAGCAGGGATTTAATGACAGCTGCTGCTAGGTTCACGACAGGAGCTCCCCACTTTCACTGTTTTTGGGACAGGCTCAGCGCTTTGATCTGCTGCTGGTAGGTACAGGGCAGCGCTGGTGAGAGGAAAGCTAGTGTGATTACCAGTCAACCAGAAGCTGATCCAGCATCAATATAGAAGTAGAGTTGAATTGCGCCATTTAGCTTGAATTACAATATTGCTTGAAAGGACAAGAAGAATTAAGATTGTCTATAACCAGACTACTGTTTTTTAATCATCTCTACTTTCTAGGAACACAAAAATATTTTACTATAAAAACAGCAATTGGATATTGTCCCTCCAAATTCCAGAAGTTCTTCATCCATTGTAATGAGTCATAAGTGACATGTGTGTTTCACCAAAACAACACAGCTAGCATAGAATAGTAAGGACTAAAGCCAGCGTGATAAAGAAGAAAATGACAATCATAAAGCTCTGTGAAAATCTTGAGTACAATTGGCCCTATATTTTCATGGATTCCACATCCATGGAGTTAATCAAATGTGGATAAAAAAATATTTGGGAAAAAATTGCATTTATAATGAACGTGCATGGACTTTTTTCTTATCGTTGTTCCATGAGCAATACCGCAGTTATGACAACAATTTCCCTAGCATTTACATTGTTTTACGTACAGCAGGTAATCTAGACTGAGTCAAGAATAAGAGAAGTTACACAGGTATTAAATGAAAACACAGCTGCAGCATTTTATGGAAGGGACTTGGGTATCTTCGGCTGTTGATCGCTTCTGGGCTCCCATAACAGCCCCCTCAGGACCCGAGGGCTGACTCTAGTTTACTCTGAGGTTTATTGACTGAAGACTTTGCATTTCACTTAAAAAAGTCAGTGCATCTTGGCATTGGTTGTTTTAGTGCTAATTAGTTTTTCACAAGTTTCTTGCTCAAATTCTCTCATCTCCTCAGACTCCCACACACACGCCCATTACCTAAGCTCACAGAGGCCGGCCTCCTACTTTGCTGGGAATGCTCCCTTGGGTGGCTTTCCTGCTCACACCACATTCCCAGACCACCAGGGCATTTGACCAGGTCACCCACGCTCACAGCATTTTCCCTGGAGTTTTCTCCTCTTTGGTCTGCCTCCCTCATTCCTTCTTTAGTTCAAAAACCACTCAGCGCTCTTATGTTCTGAGCCAAGAATTATGAAAGGAACTGGGAACTGGAAGCCGAGTGATGTCCCTGAAGACACTCAGCACTGTCATCTCCGTGGTCAACCGTCCCCCATCACAGGATGCCAGAGCCCACGTTTCCCCACCTTCCTTAACTCTGCACCTGAACAGGGACAGAGCCAGACAGAGACACATGGAAGCACCCTCTTCCCCAGCTCACCTGCTGTCCTACCTCTTTCCTTGCCATTGCCTCTCTATTCTTAATAACGCTCTTCTGAAAGACATCTGCCTTTCCCTAGCACCAAGTAACCACTCACCCTCACATCTCTGCCCGCATCAGGCCACTCTGGTGACATTGGGGGCCATCTCCTGCAGTCTCTCAATGGCTTTCTTTGTA
>RJWT010031426.1:0-14360 GCA_004365215.1 Cuniculus paca | reverse complement strand
ATCCAACTCTCTCTTGGTATTTCCTCTTGGCTATTCCAGAGCTCTCTTAAGTTTAACACAGTTCAGATGAACTCACCTCACCTATGCCTCTCTAAAACTCCTGCTCTATTCTCAAGCTTCACCTACGGCAGCTGTTGGCAACTTTGTCCTCCCAGTTGGTCAGGCCAAAGCCCTGAAGTCGACCTTGGCTTTCTCTTTCATACCACACTCCATCTCAGAAAGGACAGTTAGATGCTCTTGCAAAATACACCCAGAGGTTGCACGTGTGTGTCCCCGGGAGCCGACCCAACTCTCGTGTGGATTACAGTCATTGTCCCCTCCCTGGTCTGCACTTCAGCCCTTGCCCTGTAACACAGTCTCCACAAAGTAGCCAACATTGTTCTTTTAAAACATTTTGGAGAAGAACATACCTCATGGAAAAACTTTCCAGTGGCTCCTCATCTTTCTCAAGTGAAAGCTGAAATCCTTGCAGTGAGTCTCAAAGCCTCAGCGACCTGTTCCACCTCATCTCCTTCTCCATGTTGGTCTCTCCTTCAGCCTCACCAAGCCCCTCAGTGTTCCTTTAACGCACTGGGCCCATGCCTGCCACAGGACATTGGCACCAGTTCTGTCTGCTGGTCCAATTGTCATCTTTTCTCTTCTTCCCCAGATGTCACCTTCCCAATGAGTCCTACCCTGACTGCTCCCTTAGAACTGCAGCTCAAGGACTCATCTGCCTTGCCCTGCTCAATGCTTAGGTAAAGATATTTGTCAGGACAATAGAGTTGGCTTACTTTTTCATGTCTACAGTTTGTTATTAGCTCCTTCGTCCTGACTAAAATGTAAGCTCTTCGAAGGCAGAGACTCTTGTCTGCCTGACTCACTAAGCATAGAAGGCAGAACACAGAGCAAGCTGCGTTCTTGGTTAGCACAGCTGTAGTTTAGATTCTGCTATGGTTCTGGCCTTTTATCACTGGCCTTGGTTTTACTGGGAAAGCAAAACAGTTCAGGGAGAGGCAAATAGAATGAAACAAAATCTAAAATATCCACTGTGACCAGGAGAGTGGGGCTTGTTAGAATGGCCTGAGGCCTCCAACATGAAGAGGTCGGAATGGAAAGTGGGATGTAGGAAAAGATGAGCAATAATCCAGGAAGAAGCCAAGAGATGACCAACCCTGAAAGACAGTGAAGACGTGCTGAAGAAGTCATTCCCTCTCAGTTCCATGAACAGAGGCCAGACCTGTCCTTCCTGCCCGACTGCCACCAGGGAGCGAGCGTGTGGGGTGTGTCTGAAGGTCTGCAGAAAAGGAAGGGGTCATTGGGATGGGACAGAGAGGGGCCAGCTCCTAGAAGGCAGGATGCTCCACCTGAATGCACAGTCTCCTAGATTATCCGGCTGGGCCCTGACAGTAATCACAAGCGTCCTTGCAGGAGGGAAGCAGAGGAACTCTGCCACCTCCCGTCTTTCTTTCTGTACCTGCAGGTAACCACTTTTCTTAGTCTCTACCCTATTCATATATACACGTTTATGGTGTGAAATTTATGTATACACACGCATCTACACATACACAACACCCACACACACAGAGTCATTTCTTCACGAGGTGTCTGTGAGAGACTGGTTCCCAGAATCCCACGACTCCAACATTTACACCTGGAGCCTCTGCTATCAAGGTGCAGTATTCACACACGACCACAGCAGATTCTTTGCTCACCTCTGAAGGACTTACAATACCTATGACAACGTAAACGTTACACAAACAGTTGTCATGCTGTGTCATTTAGGGGATGATGAAAATGGAAATGTGCACTTTCAGCACAGATATATTTTTTATAGAATCGTATTTGATTTGCAGTTAGTTCCATGAGTGACTGAGGAAACTGCAAATATGAAGAGCTCACCACATGGTGTGTGTGTGTGTGTGTGTGTGTGTGTGTGCGCGCGTGCGCGCACTGTGTTTCCTATAGATAAAAGATAACATGCTACACAGCGAAGCACTACTTTTCCGTGGAGCAACATCTCCCAAAGATCTTTCCTTATCGACAAAAATAGCCCTCGTGGTTTTCGGCAGCTCACACCAATCCATTTCATGGCTGTTCCGCACCTTGCCCCCTCCGTTCTCTCCTGCTGGGCATTTGAGTCATTTGCAGCGGTGGCTTTTCAGACCCTCAGTCAGGTCCCTCACACGCATGGTGTCTCACTTCCAGGGTACACATGTTCCGTGGGGTGAGCTCCTAGTAGGCCAGTTGCTGGATCAAAAGGAAGATCAGCTATAACCTTGGTAGACACCGTGAAATTTCCCTCCATGCATGTGGCATCATTTTGTGTTATCATCAGTAACAGATTTCAACAAACTTATTTAAGGTTGAGAAAAACACGAATCCCTTTAGAAAGGATTTTAAATAAATGACAGAAAAGACTTGGATTGCAAGGAGACCACACAGATAAGAAGTAGTTGTGCATAATAAAATGCAAGCTGGCTGGTGAACCACCCAGTAGGCATGGTCTGTCTGGTATCATCAGTTGGCTTCGCATGGCTAATTGCCTGTTAGTTGAATGTAGATCGCTCACCCACATAGAGGTTTGGGTTTTTCTAAATTCATCCCCTATTTCTCAGAATCTTTGTGCTGTATCTTGTTACCCAGAGGGGCACTGCTGTTGACCGAGTGTGCCAGGTCACTGTTACCTAGACATCAGTGACATCCTCCTATATGGAGAGAAAGACTGTCTCCAGTCTATGTCATGTGAGCTAATGACAGCGACAACAAAGCTGTGTGAAAGCTGTGTTTTCACACACATGCTGGCATGTGTCCTTACAGATGATAATAGCAGATGCTCCTCTAGCAAATGCTCTTGTTCTGAGCACCTCTTTAAGAGGTTTATTTGTATAAACTCACATAATCTTCAAAATGACTCTATGGGGAAAATATAGTTATTACTGTGTTTCTCATTACAGTTGAGACACCTGAGGTCACCACAAGTTTAAATAATTTACTCCCTGTCTTAGGAATGGTAAACAACAAACTTGGCATTTGAATCAAGACAGTTCTTTCAACCGTGCTGATTTCAGAAAGTAGTAAAGTGAGTCTCGTAGCACTGTTTTACAGGTGAGCAAACTGAGCCTCAAAGAGGTCAAAGGGTTTTCCCAGCATCCCACAGCTACTAAGTAGAAGAGCTAAAATTTAATATTTTCTTGTGACTTTAAATCATGTCCACCTGTTAACATGGTTTATGTGTCAAACTCTTTTAATTGAACATAAAACAGTTACGCTATCCACCTGTGAGAACTAACAACATGTCAATCATTTGAGACACTCCTTTCCTTTTCTAAGGCAGGAGATTAATTTCCTTCTCTAATGCAAGGAGAATGCAGGTTCCCCATGAGATGTATTTGTATTCTGCTTGTTGACTCCATCAGTATACATAAGGCTTTGAAGGCCTGAATCATTAGTTTTATTCCCTATATTTTAAATATCAGAGTACCAGGGGTCTATGAAATATACCCATTATTGCTAAAATTTTTTAAACTCTTTCTTTCTTTCTTTCTCTCTTTCTCTCTTTCTCTTTCTTTTTTTCCTTCCTTCCTTCCTTCCTTCCTTCCTTCCTTCCTTCCTTCCTTCCTTCCTTCCTTCCCTCCTTTTTGTTTTTCGTTTTGTTTTCCTGGTGAAGATTGTCAAGCTATGGCTCGTGGATGAAGCAAAACAATGTGTGGCCCTGAAGAAGACTTCGCAGGGGACAGGAACTGGCCTCAGTCCTGGCTCTGCATTCACTTCTTTTGTGACATTGGACAGATTGAGCTACTCACAGCCTATTTCCCCACCACCACCAAGTGGGAATAATAATTCTTTTCTCACAAAATTGCACAGAATTGAATGAGAACACATACAAAACGCCCAGTGTGGAACAGTGTGACAGTGAACATACTCAATAAGCAGTGGCAATTTGAGTAGTAAACTGTCATCCAAAAGCACCATAATGTGGGGGAGTTAGGAAAACAAATACGGACAAAATAAAATTGCTAGCAACAATCCATGGGGGATGAGCGGCTTCTTCATAAATTAGCATTTTTTTCCCCTTCATCTTCTCAGTCTCAAACCAGAAGTCGCTTGTTCTGAAGAGGTCAAGGTGGATTCTCGAGAACCTCCTGATAAAGATCAAGAGGCATAAAGCGAAAAGTTTTGCAGCACAAACTTGAGGATCACTGTGACTGCACTATCAAAGTGAAAAACGCTACGCCATCCCCAGCGTCTTAGGTAGTACTGGAGGACTTTGAAAAATGAGATCTTCAGCCTTATACTTGGAAATTGGAAGAAGGTGATGAGATCAAGCCCAACACATGGGCAGAAATTGATGAGATAGAATTTTACAACTATGATTAGGATTTTTGAACATGTGAAGTGGTTCAAAGGTTTTAAGACACAGAAATGAACTGGGCACGTTGGCAAATCCAATTGCAAAGGTTTCATTGTATCTGAAAATCAAATGATAGTATGCAGAGTAGTACATGAGTTGGATTGTCTTGATAAAACACATGGAAGTTTAAAACAAGAACTTTTGAATAAAATGCAAACAAACTATCCAGAAATAAAATAGAGAGTGGCTGATTTATGTGTTCTGCACAGAAGTCATGAGACCTGCAGACTTATCATTGTTATCCTTTAAACTACTCGGTTACTGGTTATTGTCTGCTATGTTCAAGGGAATGCCTCAAATGCTACAAATGGGCAGGATACACATAAATAACTAGCTTATTACCAGAGGTTAAGGTCCATGCTGTTCATTGCTCCCCTCAAAACATCAAGGCAGAAAGTTTGGGTGGAGAGTAAAGGGTGTATAGTCCACGCCAGGTCTGAAGGAGACAGAAGGGGCTCCTTTGCCTCAAATCTCTGTCTCCCCAGGATTGAATGTGCAAAGCTTTTGTTGCAAAGACAGGGTTGGGGTTGTGGGGTACAGTGAGACAATAGACAAGGAAATTCCCCAGCAGTTTTGTCTCTGGGTCATTCTTGGCTCCCTTCCTCTTTTGTTAAAAGGAAGCCAAGCCTTGACCTTCTGGGGCCAGCATCAGCATTGTAATTCCAGGCATTGCTTCAAATTATTTCTCTGACCCTGGCATCTCTGTCCCTGCATCTCAGTATGAGGCAGCTGAGAAGCAGCCTATCTCTGAAACATAAGTAAACGAATAAATCCTCATTTTTAAAGATCCAACTCGACCTCTTAGTTACAAGCTCTACTCTCAAAGAACATGCTAGATAGATGCAGTACAGATGTGGGTGCCTTGGGGAGGCAGCAGGAGGACTCATGGGGGCTGGGAGGCCCAGCTGGGCCTGTGCTGTAGAGACAGACCTGGGCAAGTGTCTGTGTGGCAGACACGGCTGACCACCTGCCTGACATCCATTTCTCCTTCCTGTCCACAGAAGCCAGACCGTTGGTCAAGACAACTGTGCATTCGTCTCCCTCCAGGTCTGGGGGCGATGAACAAGCCCAGGGGCCCAGGAGCAGGAAGCTCTCTACAAGTAGCAGATGAGCTGCCATGTGCCTTCATGGGGTCCTTTGTCCTTACTTTGCTCCCTGCTATGGTCTGGCCCCACCAAACCTGATGTGGCCGTGTTGGGAGGTGTGTGGGCTGTGGGGTTGGGGCCAATGTGATGGATTAGTGCCTCTCTGGTAGGGAGGGAGGTCTCACCATGGCTGGCCTGTGAAAAGCCAGGACCTCTCAGCTTCTGCCTCTTCGAGCACACTCCTTCACCTTCCCTTTTTTTTCCTTCCTTTCTTTTCTTTTTCAAGTAAGTGACTTATTTTTCTTCTGACATTTTACAGTCAGTTTCTATGTAACTTCATACTTTCTCAAAAGCATTCACTTTTAAGGGCTGGGGATATAGCTCAGTGGCATAAACACCTGCCTGGCAAGTGCAAGGTCCTGAGTTTGATTCCAGATACCAAAAACCAAACAAAAAAAAATGGTGCTGATAAAGTAATCACTTTTGGGAAATAAGTTTCTATCCTGAAAATTTCATAGCCAGAAAATCACTTCAATCTGCACATGTGTTACTTTTCAGCTGAAGGAATCTTAAAGAAGAAAAGTCAGACAATTCTATAATCCATCAAGAGCAAGGAGAGTATAATGAAGTACAAATGTCATTCAATTTCACCTCCAATTACAATGCAGTCAGTGGCTTCTACAGGTGTGTTCAATATTAACACAGTATGAGATCCTCACCAGACATAGCTGTTTGACCTTGGATTTCTCAGCCAAAATAAATCTCTTTCCTTCGTAAATGACTCAGCCTCGAGTTTTGTGTTACAGCAAAAGCAAACTGAGACACTTCTGATTTGCATCACAGATAAAATAACCCAAGTGCAGAAATCACCTGACACTCCTACAACAAGAGCCCTATCTTGGCTGCTTTTCTCATTGCTGAGATAAAATGCCTAACACCCAAAGTTAAAAGAGGAAAAGTTTACTGTAGCTCACAGGTTATGGAGGTTTCAGTCCATAATCAGCTGGCTGCAAGACAGTGTGGCGTGATAGAAGGATACAGCAGAGAAAAAACAGTTCATGGCAGGCAAATGGCAACAAAATCAGCAAGGAGCAAGTGACCACGGCAGCCCTCTCTCTGTCCCTTATATTCTAACCAGGCTGCCCACCCTTAGGGCAGACAGTACTCACACCCAGCATGAGCCACCCTTTATCTTAGCATCGCACCATGAACCAATCTCAACATCACATCCTTAATCCCAGCATCACACAGCCTAGATCCTGCCGCCTCCAAGAAGCCCCATCTATGAGACTTGGGGAGGGCATCTAGATACAAGCCATAACAAGTCCTAAGGTTGAGAGCCATGGCTACAGAAGGCTGAGTAGAAAGACAAAGCCTGGTCCCTAAGACGCTAAGGAGCTGCCGTTCCAGCCCTGCACTTTCTGCCACTGGGTTTCTTGTTCCATGGGGACCAGACACTGACCCACTGGTGTAGCCTGCTGTTTTCCTGCAGCCAAAAGGAAACCATAGCTGCTCCAGCCTTCAAGAAAGGGAAAGATTCTGGTAGGTGGGATGGTGGGGAGGGCAATCTAGGAGAGAATGGTTCAGGAAAAGATGTAGCAGCACAAATGAGCCACGTGGCTAGGGAGAAGGGCAGCTTGGCTGACCTGAAGCATCCCATGACCCTTTGGAAAGTCCCTCGGGTTCCTTTAGGGTCCTTTGGCATCATTGCATAGGTTTTGCATTCTCAGGGGAGCAGATGGAAATGACAAGGCGAGCCTATTGCCTATTGTTCTTACACAAGTTACTGCAAAGACCCACAAGATCCTTTCCAAAAGACAGAAATGGGAAGAAAGCATGTAGCATTTGCATATTCCTCCAGTAATTCCTTCTTTATTGAGAAATGATGCTTTCTTTGTTTTAAATGTTTCCATTCCAGAAGAGACAAAAGATTTGTTCCTCTAGTTTTTCAGAAGACATAAGACTAACATGTTTGGGGATGATCACTGAGCGTTCTCCAAACAGGGTAAGAGTAGGTCACCCTGACTTGAGAGTTTTATCATTTGGTGATGGCCCAGTCATGCTGGCAGGTATATGAGCAGTCTGTCCTCTCATTGGCCATAAGAACCAGCTCACTAGAAAAAGGACTGGAAAGCACATATAATACCTGATATCACTTAGCACCACAGTAGATGGGAAATAAAAAGATCATCTTTTTGTTCTTGTTCTTCCCTGACATTTCTTTTTTTTTAACATATAATAAATAAGTGTCAGTTGAGAGCATAAAAGGAAAAATACTGACTTAACTGAAGTCCTGGAATCAATACTATTCAAAAATATGTCATGCATATTTCTGCTTGGCTATCTCAACTGCCATTTCCAGCCTTATTCTCTCTTGCTATCTTTTATTTCCAATTCTAGAAAAGTTAAAAAGATCTTTCCCAGACTCTTTTATAACTTGGGAAAGCTATTTGATATAATTCTAGCCAATAATATGTCCATGGAAATTTGCTGGAAGTTCTGATTAAATTTTTTTTTGTCAAAAGAAGATATATGCAGCTGGTAGATGTGATGTCTGGAGGTTCAGCAGTCATCTTGGGTTTACCAGTTGACAAACATGAAAGAAAAGTCTAGAAAAGATCAGAGGCTTTGCCTTTGACCCATGAAGCCACTGAACCAAAGGCAGGAATATTCAACTCTAAACATATGGCAATGTTTTAAAAATAAACTCCAATCTTTTTTCCTCCCTAGAGATTGAACTCAGGGCATTTATACTGAACTATCTATCCTTCCAGCCCTTTTTATTTTTCACTTTAAGGAAGACTCTCACTAAATTGCTAAGTAGCCCAGGGGGCCTTGAACTTGCAATCCTCCTGTCTCAGCCTCCAAGAATGCTGGGATTACATGTGTGCACTGCCACATCTTGCTCCCCTAATTGTGTAGACCAGTGGTGGTGAACCCATGGCACGGGAGCTGCACTGGGCACACGAGCCAAGTCACCCCAGCATCGCCCCAGCAGCTGGGCATCAGATAACAGTGCACACAGGGGCAGTGTTGGCACTTTGTGATAAACAAGTGGGTTTGGAGTTGCAGATTGGACACTTGGTCTCTAAAAGGTTCGCCATCCTTGGTGTAGACCTTCCTTTTCTGCTCTTAAGGCTCTTGTGTTACTTATACCTGGATGAACTCTTAGTGGGCACAGCTGGATTGGTACTGAACTGCTGGGGAAACTTGAAATTCCAGATTAACGGATGGAAGCTTTATGCTTTTTTATAATAATGTTCATGAGATTTAGAGACCTCGCAGCCAGGTGCTCCCTTTCTACTCAGGGCAGCCGTGGAGACTTCGCCCTGTCCCCTGCATCCAGATACCGGAAACCCGGCTCCCTGTGAAGGCGAGGACTCCTTGCCTGGGCGCAGTCAGTGGGATTTTCTCTCTGTGTTTCTGCTTCGAGCCAGGAGAACAGAGGCAGATGGCATTCAGCAATGGTCATGAATGTGGAGAGTCTCGAAGTCCAGGATCGGAGACAGCCCACCTAGCGGCAGATACCTCCGAGTGAGAGAGACAAGTGTGAAGTGTGAAGTGAGAAGCACCTGGCCTGAGAGAGATCAAGCAGCCAGACTTCAAAGGGCTTCCAGTGTCCAGCTTCAGTCTACACTGAGCTGCACACCCCCCTTTTATCTTCCTTTTGTTGTTGTTTAAATTTTGAGACAGGGTCTCAATGAGTCACTAAATCGCCCAGGTTGGGCTTGAACCTGCAAACCTCCTGCCTCAGCCTCCCAAAGTGTGAGAATTACAGGCATGTGCCACCATATCCAGCTCAGCTTGTTTTCTGTAGCCTTTACTGTGGTTTCCCACTTTCAGGGACCTGAACATCCTCTGCGTGGTAAGTTGAGACAGACAAACCCTTTGTCTCTTCTGGTACGGACTGAAGGTTTACACGTCCTCTCCCCCACTTCCACCTCCAGTAGGAAGTGATTAAGGTTAAACAAGGTTATGAGGGTGCAGCTCTGACCCTGAGGCTTAGTGACCTATAAGGTGAGGTCACAGAGAGCTCCCATTCTGTCTTTCCACAGGCGCCAAAGAAAAGGTGAGGCTGGCTACAAGCCCTGAGAAGCAGCCCTGAAAGAAACCAATGTTGGGGGCACCTTGGTGTTGGACTTCCAGCCTCCAGAGCTGCACAAGCCACCCAGTTTGTGGCGTTTCATTCTGACAGCCCAGAGCTAATGCTCCCCCTTGCATCAAACATACTTAGTTCATTGTTCTTACCACTTTCCAAAGCACTTGCGGAAGTTTTCCTTTGCAAGTGTCTAGCTGTGCTCTGGAGGCTGTTCAGTGTTCTGAATCCATTCAAAACATTCACCTCCCATAGTCATTTCGGCTTTGGGGAAGAAACTGAAGTCACATGGTGCCAGATCTGGTGAATAAGGTAGGTGAGGATGCATCGTAAGTTTTTATTTGATAGAAATTGCCGTAACCGGCTGGGGATATGGCTCAGTGGCACAGCGCCTGCCTGGCAAGCATGAGGGCATGAGTTCAATCCCCGGTACCAAAAAAGAAACTGCCATAACTGTTTGATCAATGAGGAGAGATCAACAGATATGGTGAATGTTTAAATTTTAAAAAAATTATCATAGTAAAAAGCACATGCCGTTAGTCCCTGGTTTATGGCTAGATGCACCCCTCGAGCCTCATGTGCTCAAAGGCAGGGCTTGGAGAAGGTGATTAGCTTATGGGGGCACTACAGCTGTCTTGGGGTTGGAAGGCGGGGTTGGATTAGAACACATGGTTATTGAGGGTGTGACCTGAAAGAGTTTACCTCCTTTCCTGGTTCCTCCCTTCACTCTCTGCTTCCCTGTCACCATGCCATGTGCAGTTTCTTCCCCTTGTGTCCCTCTGCCATGCTGTCCCATCTTAGAGCCAGCCAACCATGGACTGTAAACACAAAACAAGGTAATCCTCCCCTTCCTTAAATTGTATCAAGTATTTTATCCCAGCAATGAGAGAAGTCACTAACACAATCCCCCTTGAAATACTCACACTACTTCCCCTTGATTTGAACACATTTATCTCATTATTCTTAGCAATGCATCTGTTATTATAATAATGTATTTTTATTTAAATTTTCACCACATGCTTTGATCAGTGCTAGTGAACACAGTACTGGGTTCATTTGTACCTTCTATGTAGGGGGTACCCCCATTCCCACTGCCACCTCCTTTTAACTCTCCTTGGAAACATTCTGTTCCCGGCACCCAAGAAGTCTTAATTAAAACCAGTAGAAAACTCCATTATTGAAACTTCCAAGCAATCGAACCCATTCACCACGGAACCAGAGAGACTACTCTACATGTTCCAAGCAATGCGTCCATCTTATAGTCAAGAACACTGACATGGAGAGGAGAACTAACTGGCCTAAGGTCACATGGTGAGTGTGTGGCAGAACTGGGACCTAAACTCAAAAGCATTAGCTCCAGGTCCTGTTCCCTTTAATCTGGCTTTAGCCTAGCACCTCACTGCTTTCAGGAAAGGGCTGAGACTTAGACTTCACCCACGATGCTGCCAGGCTCTGTTCTCAAGTCATTTGGACCATGTGCTGGTCTCTTTTGCCCCAGATTCTTCCTCTGTTCTCACATTTTGTCCTTTCTGGGTGTTGTCCTCTCTGACTGCAGCCCCATGCCTGACTCACACATTCAACCTTTGGGACTCAGCCCGACAACAACCTCTTCCCAGTAGTCTTTCCTGACCCCTGTGATGCAGTGGCTCATCCTGCGTCAAAATGGTCCATTTGCTAGTTCACATCCACCAGCTCTTCAGGGGTAAATGGGGTGTATGTGGTCATCCTGACATATGAGCAGGTAGTGTCGGTGGAGTGAAGGAATGAACGGACACATCAATGGATTAATGGGATATTTGAAAATGTGAGCAAACTTAGAGGTTTATCTAGGAGGGCTTTGTGATGATAACGAAGACAATGGTGATGAAGATGATGATGATGATGGTGAGATGTCCCATGTCTCCTTTGGCTCTCCTGGCTTCAGCAAAGAAGGTTCTGAAATCATAACATAATACTCAGCTCAATGCCAATGTAAAAAAGGATACAAGGAGCTGCTCCAGGCTAGTACAAGATTCACTCCCTTTAGTCACAGCAGTTAGTAGCACTCGGGGAGACTGATTAAAGCAGATGAATCAGCACAGGTTTCCACGAGAAGTTGTTTGGACTCTTCCCCGAAAGCCTGGCGGGCACAGAACTTTGATATCTTGCGGGATACCTTCCTGCTCAAACACGTTCCATGCAAATTTGATTGCTTGGTATTTCCCTCTAGATTTCCTAAGTAGGGAAACTTTTATAACCCAAGAATCACGCATGGAACATCGGGCCACCAGAGGGCCATCTGAGTCATCTCATAGTCTCATGTAACAGTCACGTGCTGGTTGACTCGGAAGGGCTGATGGATGAATCTGCCAGCCAGGGCACAGAAGCCATGCTCTGGTGCAGGAAGCCAGGTGAACCAGGGATCCCGGATGGAACAGGAAGAGGAAACCTGGATGGGGCTGCCGGCTACATTTCTCCAGCTCTCAGCACCCACAACTGCTTGAGAGAAAAACCACCTGCTAGTGAAACCCACTGATTGGTTGTTCAAAGGACACGATGATACTGTGAACTTCTTCTCTGACTCCAGGGTGTCACACGATGAGGAAGTCAGTGTGAACCTATGAAAAAGCTTTTGTTCCATGAGACACAACTTGTCCCCAGGAGCTCCACAGAGGACAGAAGCAGGTCAGCTCCTTCTCTGTATTCCCAATGCTCAGGGCCTGCATCTAACAGACATCCTGTAAGGATGTGTTGCAAGAAAAAGTACTTAGATGCTGTAGGTTGGCTGTCTGTCTGATTTTGTTTTTCCCATGTGTCAACCTTGAATCATCACTTAGCCTCTTTTTACGCTCATGAGGAACTCATTGTGCAGCATTCAGAGACGATTTCACAGAGTGGCTCTGGAAAAAATAGAGAAAACGGTTTACCTTGAGAACAGGCAGTAGTTCCTTCCCCAGCCCCAACCAAGTAGGCGAGCAGCCTTTCTCTGGGCTTTGTTTTTGAACACCAGTTCCCCCTCTTCAAAAGCAGAGCTTCCCGCAGGGCTCCATGGTTTCTGAGGAGGGAAATACGCACCCACGAGAGATGACATTTGTGCTACACGATGATTTCACATCTTTTCCAGAAACAGCATCATATCCAGTCTTGTGATAAGAAACTGATCCTTCCAAAAGTTATTTTCTCAATCATCATGATTACAACAAAGAGAATAATTTTAGTTTTTGCCATTATGTCTTCTTTTTCCCTGTGCCCCTCCTTCCTTCCTTCCATTTTTCCTCTCTCCCTCCCTCTCTCTTTTACTTCCTTCTTTCATGTCTTCAGAGAGAGCGAGCAGGGCGTAAGCTCAGAGCCTGGATAAGGCATCAATTCATAGCTAGACTTAAATAAACTGAATTTCTTCACATTGTATTTATTTTTATAGTCACTTTTTTGTGTATATAAAATTATAACAGCTTTTATTTTAACATAAGAATAAAGCAAAATGAAGTAAATCCTTTAAAATAAAATTTAAATTCAAAATTAAGTCAATTTAAAAATAGAAACAGTGATTGATAACTGATAACTTTGGAAAAGGTATAATGAGCTGGTGTAGTGGCTCACAATTGTAATCTCAGCACTTGGAAGGCTGAGTCAGGAGGGTTGTTATGAGTTAGAGGCCAGCCTAGGCTACATAAGCAAGTTTAAGGCCAGCCTGCACTACATAGCAAGACCCTGTCTCAAAAAAAATAAATAAATAAATAAAATAGAAAGAAAAATAAAAAAAAGTGAAAGAAAGAAAGAAAGAGTGTAATGGTAATATTTGGAGTTGGGAAAATGGTATAGCATCAAATTGGAATTACTATTTTTACTAAAAATTGTGGTGTTGTGTGATAACTGATTTTATATGTCAGCTCAACTAGTCCATGGTGTACAGATATTTGACCAACATTATTTAAAATGTGTCTGTGCCACAGTGGTTGTAGAAGAGCTTAATCAGTATATTTCGAGTAAAGCAGATTCCCTTCCAGATGTGGTGACCATTGTCTAATAAGTCTTAAGAAAAAGACTGGAGCTGGGTGTGGTTGTGCATGCCTGTAACCCCAGCACTCAGGAGGCTGAGGCAGGAGGATCACAGCAATTTAGAGGCCAGCTTGGGCTACATGGTGAGACACTAACTCAAGATAAATAAACAATGAGAGAGAGAGAGAGAGAGGAAGAAAGAGAGAGAGAGAAAGAGAGGGAGAAGCAGAACCCCCAAAGGGAGAGGAGAAGCCCTAGACAGGTCTTATGTTACAAGTGCAGCTCTTTTCCATGTTCCAGCCTACCTTGAAATCTTGGGAGCCAAGCATGAGCCATTTCCTTAAAATAAACCTCTTTCTCATATACGCATGCATGTGTGTGTGTGCGCATTTGTGAGTAGGCATATGTGTGGATGCGTGTGTGGTGTGCATTTGCATGTGTATGAATGTGTGTGTGTGTGTGTGTGTGTGTGTATCCTCTGAAGAACCCTAACTAACATAGTGTTACCTGATTTTAAAGATGAGCTTCAAGAGTAACACCCCCCAAACCACTGCAGTCAGGAGGTGGCTGTGCCACTGCTCAGCGATGGTTCCAACTCAGTCCCTTGACCACATGGTCTTTGCAATTATAGAAAATGTTACTTCAGTGGAAGTGGGATCTGTAAAGGTGGCAAGTCAAGGAAAAGCAGATAAAAAAGATGTGAAGGCTAAGAAAGACTTGGGCCCACTTGGCTGTCACTTCCTTTCTATACTCCCTGACAGCCTGCTTACACACACACACACACACACACACACACACACACACACAC
>RJWT010031425.1:0-14383 GCA_004365215.1 Cuniculus paca | reverse complement strand
TTTTTTTTTTAGCTTTTAGGTTTTTACTAGTACATGTTAGGAGTACATAATGATCATGCTCCTTTTGGGGGCTTAACATATCTTAATTATTTTATTTTGTCCCCTAACCCTTCTCTCTATCTCCCTCCATCCATCTCTTGGCCCCCTGCCTTTTAACAAAAGATTTATCTCCCTTTTTCCTATTATCTTTATTCATATGTTGGGTTTCTCATATCAGAGAAACCATGTGGCATTTAAGCTTATATGTTTGATTTATTTCATTTAACATTATGATCTCAAAGTACATCCATTTTTTTATAGATTCCTCAAGTTTATCCTTCTTTATGGCAAAGTACTACTCCACTGTATATGATAACAATTTTTCTTTATTCATCTGTTGATGTAAATATAGGCTGCTTCCAAGATTTAGCTATTATAAATTGTGCTACTGTAAATATGGGTATGCACGTATCACTGTTAGTGTGGTATCTTTAACTGTTTTGGGAGAATATCTGGAAGGGGAACAGCTGAGTTGAATGCAATTTCTGCTTTTGGTTTTTCGAGTTTCTATACTCATTTCCATAATAGTTTACATTTCCAACAACTATGTAAAAGGGTTCCTTTTATCCTGCCACCATTTGTTATTATTTTGTTTCTTGATCATAGCCATTCTTTCTGGAATAAGAGGGAATCTCAATGTTGTTTTATTTCTCGTTTTTCTAATGACCAGAGGTGTTGAATATTTTTAATGTATCAGTTGGCTATTTGTACTTCTGAGAAATTTCTGTTCATTTCAGCTGTTCACTTTTTGATTGTGTGTTTTATTTTGGGGTGTCTAATTTCTTTTGAGTTCTTTTTATATTCTAATATTAGTGCTCTGTCTGAGGAGTAGCTGGTAAAAAATTTTCCCATTCTAAAGGTTGACTTTTCATTTTGTTGGTTCTTTTGCTATGCAGAGGTTTTTAATTTGATATCCCTTTTGTTGATTTTGGATGTTATTTTTTGTGCAGTTGGGGTTCTGTTCAGAAAGTCCTTGACTACACCTATGTCTTCAAGAGTTTTGCTATTTTATCTTCCAGCAAATTAAGTGTTTCTGTTTTAACAACATTTAGATCTTTGATTAATTAAGGACAAGGATCTGTGTATTTAAGAGTTTTCATAAAATGTAGAGATAATTCAGTCATTTTATTAAAGATTACTTGGTTCTCCACCTCTTTTTCATCTGAAATCCCAATTACATTTATGTTCTATAGCTTTTACTGTGCAGTAAATTCCCTGAGACATAGTTCATTTTTGTTCAGTTCCTTTTCATTTTGCATTTCATTTTGGATAGTTTTTTTGTTTTGAATATTCTGTTTGTTTTGACCTCTAGGATTTCCATTTGTTTATTGTTTAATAAAAATCTTTTAATTCACTCTTCATTGTGTTGTTTTCCTTTAAATTTTTAGCCTATTTATAACTACTGTTTTAAAGTTTTCATCTTCTAATTCTATCCTTCCTGTCATTTTTATGTCTATCTCCACTGACTAATTTTCCTTCTGGCTATTCCTTCACAGTTTGGTGCTTATTCTCCTATTTAGTAATTTTTAAATTTGGTGTCAGAATTTTTTATTAATCTCTTTATTTTGGAATAAAACTTCATTTACAGGAAAGTTTCAAAGCTAGTACAGAGAGCTTTCATACATTCTTCACTTAATTTTAGTGCCTTTAAAATTAATGTGTTACCTTAGCAAAGTATATTTAACAAAACTAATAAATTAGTGCAATATGATACTATTAACTATGCTACAGACTTCATTGGAATTTCACCAGTTCTTCTACCTATATCCTTTTCCTGGATACCTAGTGCATTTATATATTTATTTAGGTCTTTTTGAGACAAGGTCTTACTATGAAGTTCAGGCTAGCTTAGAACTCACTATGTAGCCCTGGCTGATCTCAAACTCAGAAATCCTCCTGCCTCTGCCTCCTGAGTGCTGGGATTACAGGCATGTGCCACCACACCCAGGGACCTATTGCATTTAGTGGTTGCGTTTTCTTAGTCTTATCTGTGGCAAATTCTCTTTCTTGTTTTTTTTTTTTTTCGTTACTTTTATATGCTTGAGGAATGTCAGCCTAGGAATTTTATAGAATAGCCCTCAATTTGGCTATTCCCAATATTTTCTTATGTTCAGCATGGAGTTGAGTTTAGGAGAAAATACCATAGAGGCGAAATGCTTTTCTCTGCACATTGTATCAAGATGTTAATTTTGATCACTTTGTTAAATTGGTGTCTGCTTGGCTCTTCCACTGTAAGACCCTGCTTATTTTGCTTGGATTCCTTTTCCCTGTGCTGTGGTCCAAAAAAATGTCTCTCAAGAGAAAGCCAGTGTGATTATAAGACCCACCTCATTTGCTTCCTTTTGCTAGTGATCGCAGTCTTTACTACCTATTGTCTAAGTGTCTGAAAACTAATATATGTCTTGTCCAGTTTCCAGGATTTATGTTAGAAGAGCAAGTTCTGCACCACTTACTCTTTCAAGACTAGTCTGAGGAGCTCTTGGCAGGATGTCTGTGTTAAGCTCATTGCTTGGAGCTTCTCAGTTAATTTCATGGCTTGCAATTTCTCCCATCTGGACCCAGGAGAAGGCTGGTCCACAACTATACATCCCTATTGGAAACTCCACCCTCTCTCGTCCTACTTAGAGCCTAGGCACATCAAAGTCAGTTTCCTTGCTGGGTTTTGATAGTAGAAAAGTTTCCCCCAACCTTTCACTCTGGTAGCCTTTGTATGTGATCATCTTAGTTCTAATTCCTTTGTTGAGTCCAAGGACTTGCCTGCTATATTTTGCACCTTTTAAAACATGAAACTTTTGGTTATGTCCCTGGATGACAGCTCTAACTTGTTGCCAGTGGTTTTAGCTCTTTTTTTCTTTTTCATTTTTTTTAAACCAGGGCTGGTTCCTGTTACTTTCTTGCAGGTGAGACTTTAGGTTTGTGAAGGTACTTGTTGGAGGCTTTATAGTAGAAGGGCCAGCATAGTATACTGTCCAGAGTATTCACGAGCGTTTTCTCTGTTCAAGTAGTTTGTCATTCTTCATTTGTGGAGGTAGCTCAAGTGAACAGGTCAAAGGAGAACACCAGAAGTGCTACTGGAGACAGAGAAAGGTCACACTTTGAGTCTCAGTGTCGTCTTTGAGGTTAGAGAGTTGGAACTGCTTCATGTCAGAGGAGGGACTAGATGGGATTAGAGAGCAATAGGATTTCTAGGAAGGAAATATCTTAGTACTGGGGACAATGCTAATGAAATTAGAACCTACAGAGATTTTAGTTATGCTTTGTCCAAGTAATAAGTTTATTATTAGTAACATGGGTTTTTTGAGACTAAAAATATTTTCTTGGGCTCCAAGTTATTTTTGCTGTTGTGCATGGAGGAACTCCTGGAAGCTAAACTGAAGGAAGAGTGGGCTGTCTGACGATTTGGTGATGACTCTTGCTCACAAGGGAGGAATGGTTCAATTGGTAAAAACTATAATAAGGATTTTTTTGTGCTTTGGGGGAAGCCTTTGCCTTTCTCAAAAAGTATATAGGCTAGATTCACTTGTCACAGAAGCTGAAAGAGTAAGTTTAATTTTTTACAGTTATTGGAAATCTTTCAAGGAGCACTTGTTAGGAGCTAATTGAGGTATAACCAAGGAGCAGCACTCAGAACCTCTTCAGAAAAGTGAAATTTGCAAATACTTGCTTGAAGCTTGAATGCATTTGAAACTGTGGAGCCTGCTCTGACCTGTGTAGGTTTTCCACAAAGCTCGGGCTCTTGGGTTGTGTGTTCCGGCATCTCCCTACTTAGACACGTGTGTGGTGGTGGCATAGTCCAAGTCTGTTGTCTAATGGGTCCTTTAATAAAAGAGTCAATGTGAGTGTTAAAACCATGCTAAAACCTCTGAAGTACCTGAAAAACTTCTGTAAAACCATTGATATCTGAAAAGCAAAGTGATAAGTATTCAATAACTATACCTGGAATTAGTTAAGGAGTAGAAAACAAGAAAAAAAATCTGTAGTTATTACTGTATTAGATTGATTTTAGAACAAAAATATTTTTTGGAAATTGCTTTTTATGTTATAATGTAATAAACTAGCACCTGGGATGCAAAATTCCATAGTGGTTAGTGTCAGGTCCACTAGTTCCCTCATGTCAGTAGGATTTGAGGTTTATGAGGGGCTAGGCAGGGACCACCCCATGGAAAGGCTGAGTGTTTCTTATTACTCTTCTCACTTGCATCTTCAGGATTCTTAGCCCAGTTCAGTGACCTTTCCACTTGAACTTACAGAACTCTTATCACCGTGAAATGTCCTTACCAGATAGGCCTGAGTCGCAGAGGCCAAATGTATGGCAGCCACAAACCAGCACTGGCTGACATCAGTGGAAATCCCAACCCTTCAGCAGGAGCTGTGGAAGCTGTCAGCCGGTGGACAGCTTTTCAGTAACCAGCGCTCGATCTGCTATCCACGTAGCCTTCTTTTGCTTCATAAAATGAAAATGGAAGATTTTGGGGTCCTAACAGTGGCAAATGCAGCTGTTTTGTTGTTTGTTTTAGCAAATGAACGACTTCTACCAAAAAGATGAAGTAGGATTAAAAGAAATCAGATGTGTGTATTTGGTATGCAATATTTTTGTATTACAAATAGCTACATTCTAACCCACATTAACCCCATGATATGTGAATTTTGCCAACTCCTGCTGTGTCTTTTAAATCAAATCCAGTAAATCACTATGAATGTTCTAATTTCTAAACAAACTAGTCTTCCAGTAGATGTACTTTAACACTGTACTGCAAATTAGACAACCTAAGATAAATGGACCATCTTTGTTAATTATGTAGTTTAATTGATCAAAACTACCAGATAGGATTTTATTTATAGCGGTTTTGCTTAGTATCAAATTCTATACTATTAAATAGCTTGCAAGTCGTATATTTGGGGTCATTAAGATATATGCTGTTATTTAGCTTCTGTTAACCTTATTAAGTGCCTCTTTTTGGTCTTGCTCATGTCACAATATGAAATTGCTTTTAATTGAGATGACCAACTTCCATTAGATTGTTCAACCCCCATTGTGTAGATGAACACAAAGCACTTTTCATTTTTGCTGTATTGATTGAGCAGCAATTTACGTGAACTATATTCGGAACCTGGTGGAGAAGGATGGGGGCAGATTTACTTCAAATGTTCTTTTCGCTGGTGGTTTTTCTCCCCAGCATACCCACTGTTTGCTTGTAGCTAATTTTGCACGCCAGTAGGTAGCAGTGGTGAGCAGAGGCACAGACAGAAAGCTGCCAGTCAGCGATTATAAATTATTATTCATTTCTGTTATAGGTGGGGTGTGCAGTCAGTTACAGTAATAATTACCAGGACTAGAGGGTTTCCTAGGCAACCAATTTCCCCCCTCATTCATGCTGTTGCTGAGAGTGCCTGTAAAGCATGACATTGCTGTATTCTGAGGTTTGTTGCCCCCCTGCTGCTCCAGGTTTGAGGTTAGTTACAGCATCATAAGATGCTCTCAGGCATAGAGAGCTCAGGCTGGGCTTAAAAAGCATACCGGCGAGAGGGCCTCTCCACTGCTTCCCTGTTAAGGACCAAGGTTCTAAAAATGCAAATGCTACATCTTGCTTGGTGACATGGGGAAGATCATTTCAAGTTGCAGCACCTTTGATTTTTGATTATTTTGGAGATAGTAGATCATTTTGTGTTTTAAAGTTTTGTGGTTTAATGAAAATGTACGAGGCAGACCTGACACTAGACCTCTACTCAGGATCTGAGTCAAATAAATCAATGGGAAACTGCCATAGATAATCATGGACATGTTTGTTGTTTATTTGGTTTTATGAAAATGGTTCATAAAGAAGAAGGTAACTTCCTGCAGGAGCAGGATTCGTCCTTTCTGTGGCAGAAAAATAATAGAAACCTCATCTGTTATCAGGAATCCATACATGAATCATATTATCCTACATTTTGGGGCTCTCTAATCTTTCATTTTAATGAACTTACATCAAATGCTTTGCAGTGATAAAAAGTAGTATTTGTGTCCGCCATGAAAAGAGATAGGGGATTCATGTTTCAGTCTTACATGGAGATGTGAAATGTTTATCCATTTACAAGGCAGAAGTCAGAAACTCAGACACGATACATCCAGATCTTGTTCTCTGCTAGATGATTACAAAAATGTTCCATATCTCACGTTAGACCTGTGCATTTATTTCCATGAGTTCTCAGCGAGATGTAGGCTGTCTTCTGGTCGGCGGTCATGATGGAGACACCTCCAGAGCTGCATAGGACCCATGATTTCCTCGTATGTGAATCGTGACTAGATTTGGGCGCCTTTTACAGTTCATGCAAGCTCCTGCTTTCTGAGAAAGAGGATATTAAGAGCCAGTGTTCTGGCCTCATCACGGCCTTCCCCTGATGCCTGTCAACAGTAACACACTCGGGATAACTGGTATACCATTGCTGCATACACTGCCCTAAGTCCTGCCATGCACAGTGGTGATGAGCCTGCAGCCAGGTGCCAGATGCAGGAAGGATACAAAAGGGTGGCTTTGATCTCACAAGAGGCTAGTGCTCACAGCTCCACGTGCTTTGCCTTTGCTGGATGTCTGGACGAAAGTCACCGTCCATCATTCACTTGACTCTCCTGTTCCTGAGTGGGTCCCAGTAGTCAGTCACACTGAACAAAGAACCTGCTGATCCACAGTTACCCAGAAATTTCCAAGGAGTACCAACTTCTCACCTGAAGGAATCCCGTGGTCCAGTTTCTGGAAAATACCTCAGAGGTACTAAGCATACGATTTCAGTCACCCTGTAGATGTGGGTTTATGAAGTGATTTGTAAAAAGATGAAATACATGGACTATGTTTTTGATATAAATACTGTAAAATGTAATCAGTTCTATGAATCCATCAGGATTGGGGTCATCTAAAGTTTAGGTTCACTTTAAATAGTTTAATAATCTTTTAAAAAGTCTTTATAAGCTAAAATTTTGAGGCTACCACCTGCTAGCCCACATAGTTTTATCAAGTCATCCAAGTTTTTCTCCAAATAATTAACCTAAAATGGCATGGACTAAGTGGGGCTTCTGCCTAATGTAGCAAAGGGGAAATGAATTTTTATTTTTATATTGCATACCTCCCTATAGTATAAATTATTTAAAGTGCAGTGCCTAGCAAAACTAATGTTACAGTTTAGATAATGAATGATAACATGATATACAGCAAATCAAAGTCATGCAATGAAATCATTACCTACAGACAACTAGCGTAGCAATACAAAGTCAGAAAAAGTAGATGATACTCAAATGAGGCCGTCATGAACTCTAGATTAAAAATCATCCCTTTTCATTTCATCATCTGCATCTCTGGATTCTGGAGAAAGAAGAAATGTCTTAATCTTCAGGATAGCCAGTCTTCTGATTATAACAGTGATAAAATAAAAAAGTTGGGCAGCTACTCCATTATAAGCCTGCTCTTCTGTTTTTTTCTTTCTTTTTTTTTTTTCTTTAAATAATTGAACTGTTTCAGGGAAACATTGTTAAAATCTTAAGGTTAAAGCATTCTTTCTTTCTTTCTTTCTTTCTTTTTTTTTTTTTGTCTAAAGATTACTCTGCACCCTAGACAAAGGAAATATTTAAACTGTTAAATTTGAACAAAGATACAGTCTGCATATGACTTCTCTGAAGCCCTATAAAAATTCTTTAAAATTGCCTATTCACTCAAATTTACTGAGTGTAGCAAAAATGTCAAAGGCATAAAGTCAGAGAAGATTGAATAAAATAATGCAGAAAGACAGATTAGTCATGCACAGACCCACACAGCCTTTCAGAGCACACAATACCACTCTTTATTACCGCTCTATCTTTACAAAGACTACGTTCAATACATAGAAGATGATACATGGCCAGCCATGTCATCTGCCTGTGATTCCAGGACTCATTTATCTGGGCCCTTTTCACAATGACATTGATGAGAGATCTCAGTGTTTTCAGAGCATTGTTTTATTTATCATATATAATGGCTGGTGAAAAAATAGGAATTATGTCACCAATAGCACATAAAAGAGTTGCATAGAAGATTCTGTGGCAAAGTTTGGTAAAGCTTAGAACAGGGAGGCTCATGTAAATGTCCTTTCCTCTGCTTTCTCCCCTGTCGTGTCTTTCCCCCCATCCCAACCCCCACAAAGATCCAAATGCTGGTAACTGTTGAAAAATTCAAGAAGATGTTTCATTCAGCCAAATGTTGGATACTCCACTCCTTGTAAAACTTTGGTGATTACCTTTTTGTTTAAATTTAGAGTACATTTTAATTGCTTTAGAGTTGCTGATCGTTATTTATGCATTTGCAAAGGGAAAGGAGACTATTTGTCAGTCACAGTTTTGTATCTTGCAAATTTAATAAAGAGCAGCCCTTAAGATAGAATTTCTTAGGCTGCCACAATTGACAAAAGCCAGCTAATGTTGAAATGTCAACAGCAAACCTCATCAGCAGGCTGCACTGCGGTGCAATCAAGAGAGCGCCATCGCTCCCTATAAACAAATGTATATAATGTGCCTATCTGTGCAGGGGGAAGGACCTGGGACCTCACTGCAGAAGGGACACATAGCACAAGCTTGCAGTAGGAGCATGTTAGGAATTTCTCAGGGGAAAAATGTTCCCTTCTTCCGCATCTAAATTGTAAAGAATTAGGGCTCGGAGAAAGTCTCAGAAAGAGGGGACCCGAGCTGGTGACTGGCGGCTGCCATGGAAAAGGTGACCTTGCAGCAGGGATGTGGCTCAGTGGTAGAGCACTTACAGCACGTGCACAAAGCCCTGGGTTTTAGCCCCAGTACCAGAGAGAAAAATAAAGTTACCTTGCCTGTGTTCTTTGGCAGAGTCTCATTTCCATGCCTGTGTGGGGAGTTCTTTTTCTAGCTGCGCCTTTGGTGCGTTCGGCAAGAACATGAAGGGACAATTTAGGGGAGCCTCACATTTTGAAATATGGCCCAACCCCTCCACTGGGCCCTGAGAGCTTTTGGTCAGGCCCTGGTTGGAGCAATCATCCACAGCATGTCCATTTGGTGTAGGACCAGGGGCAGGCTTGGGGGCCCGAAGTCCACTGTCACACACCACCTCTGCCCCTTCCTCACTGACCGACTCTTGGGCAAGTTATCCTGCTTCTCAGTCATTCCTTAATTTGCAAACATCAGTTTAGTGCCTCATATGGCTATGTTGAGATATTGAATGTGGAATGATAAATGCCCCCTCCTTTTTTTCTGAAGAAGGTGAAAACACATTTCTTTTGTCCTTAAGGAAATTCGCTTTAGTCCAGGTCCTCAACCGCGTGATCTTGCCCTTTTCTGTCCCATCACTATCCTCTTGATGGGCTGAAGGTCCAGAGGACATGGTCAGGACAGAACATGCATTTCCAAAGTCCTGATATCTCACACCTTCATGTCAGTGTTGGAGGATGAGCAAGAAGGGACCTATCGGCTGCCTGGCTAGAGTGGGGGTATTTGGTGACTGGCAAGGCTCAGCATTGAGCTGTCCATGCTGCCCACAGCTGCTCATGGGCCTTCTTTCCCCCCAGTCCATCTAAGCTTGAGCATCCTGCCTGGTGTGCGTCCATCTCCTCCTCCTCCCTGTATGTCCCTTCTTTCTCATCTTCGTGCCTTCTTTGCTTTTTCCTATTCTGCATCCTCTTTCTCCTTCTTCTCCTCTCTTGTCTCCTTCCTCCTTCCCTTCTCCCTTTTTTCCTTCTCCTCTGTTTTCTTTTCCTCTTCCTTCTCCTCTTCCTCCTCCATCTCCTCTTCCTGCCCCCGTTGTCTCTTTCTCCTCCCTCCTCCATTAACTGTCCAAGTAAGTGCTCAGCCAGTGCGGCCTTTGCTCCTGCGGGAGGCTGGCTGCCTGTCCCAGGGATTCCCAGACCAGAGTGCCCCAGTCCCTTTCCGCCCTGACCCATGAGATACACAAGGGCTGGGCGCACCTGCTGTGTGGTACACACCTCATGGTTAAGCGCAGCAAATGTGAGAGGAAGGGGGAAGCCGGGAGGGAATGAGGCTGTGTCGAGGGGGTCATGCGTCCTTCATCAACTGGTGGCGTGTGTGCTGCTGCCTCTGCCGCTTTCCTGCATCTGCAGTTCTCGATACCCTGATGTTCCACCATCCTCTGTGCAGCTCCCCACATGCAGACGTCCTCATGTTCTGCAGGGAGGGGACCTTGTGAGAGGCAGGAGCCTGCCCAGGTGCCTTCCTGCTCTGGTAGAGGGACCACTGATTCTGAGACTTAGGTTTCTAACAGTGAGTTTGAGGAAGAAACATTTCTTCAGTGTCTTGTTTACTTTTCTCTTGTTGCTGAGACAAACACCTGACACCCAAAATTAGGGATGAAAAGGTTTAGCTTACAGTTCTGGGGGTTTCAGTCCATAATCAGCTGACTCCAAGGCAGGTGGCATGGCACTGGGGCAACACTTCAAGGCAGCAGCCAGAGCAAAAGGGGGCAGCCGTTCATAGCGGCTGCAAGCGGCAAGAGCAAACTGCGCTGAGAGGGAAAAAACACGCCCCCATTCCGACCTTACATTGTATGTCGGCTCCACCCCTGGGGGGGTGCAGAGTTCACACCGCCAATCCCAGCACTAGACAGTCAATCACAAATGCTAGATTCAGCCGCTTCCATGACTACATGAGGCTTGTGGGGGGGGGCATCTATATACAAACCTTAACATTCAGTCAAAAGTCTTTATTGTGTCCTTACTATGTGGTAGAAAGGTCTGGTCACTGCCTTCATAAAAATGGTGTAAGTACAAAGTGGGCACTGGGGTCGCTGGGTGGAGGCGGGAACAAGAAAAACCTTGGAGTAGGCAATGGTGATCCAGACACAAAAGCTATACAGGAGTGAGTCATGGAGACCTGGGAAGGGACGCCTTTCAGTGCTGAGTCCCCAGGCCAGAGCCTGGAGAGTGTCCCAAGAGGTCAGGGTGCAAGGCAGTGAGGCCCAGTGTGAATAAAGGCTTTGGTGGCTACAGAGGGGTTCAGAGCAGGACAGTGACCCGTCCGATTCTCTAAACCAAGAGTGCTGCCTCCTTTGGAATTGATGATGGGAGACCAGGAGAAGTTTATTACAAACCCTCAGATTGGAGATGATGATGACCTTGGAGACAGAGTAAGAGGGACAAGCGTAAAATATGCGTTGAGGGTCGGAACTGTTGGGGTTCACTGAAAGATTGCCACGGGACATGGAACAAGTGAGGTTCATCCCTCACTATCTGGCCTGGTAATCTGAGGCTCGTTCAGATGGAGAAGCACAGAAAGGTTCATAGAGAGACTCAGTGACACGGGATGGTGGGAGACCAGAAAAGTGCAGATCAGAGAGACCTTCAGGAAATGCTCCTTCCCTGGGGAGAAGCAGGGCAGGGGCTCCACTGCCTCACTGTTTCTGGCCTCAGCTCCCTGGAGCTCCTTTGACTCTTTGGATCCTCTGCTTATAAGAGCTTGGCGGAGAAGTCTCAGTCCTGTGACATCCAGGGTGCAAGAAGGGACCCACGGGAAACAGAAGTCATAACCCCTTCACTGTAGCTGAGAGGCATCTTGGGCCAGGGAGAGCAGATGGCAGTGAGGCCTGTACAGGCCAGAGGGAGGGACAGAAAACCGGGAGAGGGAAGTGCTGGAAATGGGGTCACAGTGGGGACAGGGCTGGGGCAGGACTTGTCCAGACAGAGGAGGGGATGGGCAGTCAGTGGCAACACAGGCCAAGGCTTAGGAGCCAGGCAAGGGCAGGAGCAGTGGTCACCTGGGTGAGACCCAAGGGTGGGATGCAGGGCTGGCATGGGCCTCGGAGGAGCCGTGGAGCGCAGTGCCTGGGAATGCTCTTGGAAGCACTGTGGCCATGAAGGCCAATGCAACCCGAGGCCAGGAAAACCTATTCCAGAATACAGGCCCTGGATCCTAGTCCAGGGTCTCTCTGCTACATTAAAAAAAAAAAATTGAACCAGAGACATAAAGATTATGTTTATAACCTGCTAATTGCCTCATTACTTACAAAAATGAAAAATTGGGGCAAATCCAAGTGTCTGACAATAAGGAACTGGCTAAGAATAAATTATTATATAAATAAGTGATAATTAAAATTAAAAAGGTTTTTAAAGACTTTTAAAATAATATTGGCTACTGCTGATGATGTATTCAATGTTAGGTGAAAACAGAATGTGAATACCCTATTTTAAAAATGTTATCTAAATGCAAATATATGTAATTGTATTAGTTATATATTAGGGCTCTCCAGAGAAAGAAGCACTAGGATGGAGATATATACACCTATGGAGACACACACACACACACACACACACACACACACACACACAGAATGAGAGAGAGAAAAAGAGAGAGAGAGGGAGAGATTTTTAAGGAAGTATCTCTCTCACCCATTTGTGGCAGTCCAGCAGGCTGGAGATCTGGGAAAGACTTGCTATGACAGTTCAAGTCTGAAGGCAGTTTAGAGGCAAAATTCTTTTTTCCTCAGGGAGCCTCAGTCTATTTATTTATTTATTTATTTATTTATTTATTTATTTTTATTTTAAAGATAGTAAAACCCAACAAAACAAAACAGAATAATTCCAAGAACATCAGCAGTGAAATTGGTACAGAACATCAAAACAGGACAATAGGAAAACAACAATGGCTGCTATAGTCTATCTTGTTATCTTCACAGTAGTTTCCATTCCATCGGTTATAGCAAAATCAGACGAAAACAAAACAGAATAAAACCAATCAAAACAGAATATTGAGTAAAGCAAAAAAAAAAAATTAAGAATAAAACAAAAACAGTGCGAACATTATTAGACTTCAAAAACAAGACAGAAAAAATCCCCCATATTTGTCGTATTGCATACTGTTATCCTTCCTATACATGCTCAGACTGTCAACCCCATGCCTGTAAATTCAACCTTACAATACAATCCTTCAGGTGCTTTTTGTACCTCAGTTGCTATCAGCTCAGGTTGACCTCCAAAGCAGCTGGTGGCTTATGGGGTGAGAGGGTTGGGTGATTTTCAGTCTGCATGCCAGTAGGCTTACAGGAGACACTGACTTTTCTCTTCCTGGGTCCCACATGATCTGCCTGGCTTAGCAGAAAGGCTGGCTAGTTGGATCCTTGATTGGCTCCTCCCAGTCCCAGCATGGCTGATTCTCGGGAGTGGCTATCTGACTTTTCTTTCTCCTCCTGGGTCCCACATGGTCTCAAGCCTCAGTCTTTTCATTAAGGCCTTTACCTGACTGAGTGAGGGCTGCCCATATGGTGGAGGGTAATCCACTTTACTCACGATCTACTTACTCAATACCCATCACATCTAAAAAGTGCCTTCAAAGCAACACTGAGACTGCAGTTTGACCGGTGCCTGGCACCAGAGCCCAGCCGAACTGAAATCCATGCTTAACCAACCCGGTGACTAGGACAAGCTCACCAGCAGCCCTACAGCTCTTGCTTCTACTTTGGAGAAAAGGGTAAGAAGGCAAAAGTGGGTGTTGGGTGGAGGGGTGCTGAGATACTTGTTTAAACATTTCTCTGCTGTGCCAAGTTCCTACAATAAACACAGCTTTTATTTTAATGTGTGAAATATGAAAAATTATACTCACATAAGAGTTCCCCTTGAATATCTGAGGCAGGGGTCCTTAAGATATCAGAAAAGCAAGCTTTTCATTTATCGGGCCAGTCCTCTCACACCTCAGCTGCGCTACTGTTTCTTTTATGGCCTTTTAAATTTAGATTTTAAAAGTACATAATAACCCAACCATATATATCAGGAAGGGTGAAAAAATAAAAAAAAAATCACCTTTAATCTCATTATGCCGTGAGAATTGTGGCTTTTCTGTTGTGTTTCATGTATATTTCCTGTCTCCAATTTTCATCTGCATAAAACAGAAACTTCTTTAATATTCCATCATATGATGGTACCTTGTGCTTATTAGGTCACTTCTGTATGGTTGAGCATGAGAGTTTTCTCTAGCTCTCTGCTATTAGAAACAATTGGGTCCTGGACAGCATTGTACCTGATTCTTTGCACACATCTCTGAGGATTTTCCTTTTGCTTGTTCCTCACTGTGAACTTGCTGGGTAAAAGCACATGTGTTTTTGAAAGTCTGACCTAAGTACCTGGAGTGGATCTATCATACCTCTTCGTCCTCACACTTATCCTGGCCTCATGCATAGCTCACACATGGTGTAATTACTTAAATGATATTTTTGAACACAGACTATGAACTTAATAATCTATAGTTCCCCTACCACCTTATATCCCTGTCTCCCTCATTCATGGGAGGCATCTTCTCAAGTCTTCATTCAATGTTTTGCTTTCCTTTGATATATTTTATTGTGTCTACATTGAATTCCTATAAGCACATATTTTT
>RJWT010031424.1:0-14383 GCA_004365215.1 Cuniculus paca | reverse complement strand
TGTAGAGGTAAACAATTCTGTTCCCTGGGGTTCGGGACAGCCTGGTTTTGTTAGAGGCGGTGTTGCAGGACAGCCTACGATGGTAAGTCAAACGCTGGACCATTGTGAAAGCCTCTAGACACCGTCCCCGGAAGAGGAAAACGGAAGGATCATCATGCATTTTCTAATTTAGATGATTTACCAACACTTCACACTAGGAATAAATATTTACTTATTACACAAGCAAATGTGGATACAATTTAATTCTGACAGCCTCAGAGAATCTGAAGGTCATTCCCTTTTGATTCCTTTTGTTACCCCAAATATCAAGGTGGTTCCTGCCCGAGATTTGCTCACACTCACTATATCTTTTCTAGTTTTAGTGCCACCACTCTACTACTGGGTAGCACATCCCCCTCTGTACATCTGATTACTGTGATGACCTGATCTGACTTCAATCAGCCAGCTCTATCAGATCAACTATCCCTGATTTGACAGTGTTTTCTCCATTCACAAACTTTCTACAAATGCATGGCCCATACAACAAAGTTCATTTCTTTAGCCTGTAAGACAAGACTCTCTACAATCTGACCAAACTATTACTCCTATGTGACTCTCCACAAATCCAGCAAAAACTAGACACAGTTACACAGAGCACATCTTGAACTTTATTGCACATCTTGAAGTTTCCTATCTTAATCACATTGCTCCTTTTCTGGAATGCTGCCTGTATCACCTTCCTTTGCTTCAGAAACCATCTTTAATTAATTTCAGTCCACAATAACTCAATGATAAATTATTATAAGTAGGTCTCAAATATGGGTTTACTGAAGTACTGCATATTACACTTAGCATGATTCTGGAATTAAGAATAACAATTAAAGTGACTCTCACTTTAAAAGTTGAATTGAAGTCATCCACATTGTCAACTGTCATTTCTCTTGAACAAACTCCTTGAGTATGAACTTTGCAGGGGATCAAAAAGTCCCCAGGAAGAGAAGCAGTAGGAGTTCTTTCTAAGCATCCAGGTATTTCTCGACCAGGATCAAAGCGATCTACTGTCACTGTTACACCTTCTTCATCTGAGGAACAGAAATAACAAGAGTTACACAGTATGCAAATAAAAAACATAAAACGATGCTATATTATAGTAAAGTACATTTTCCATACCAGTAGTATATTAAATGTTAACTTTTTTTTTTTTGGTACCAGGGATCGACTCAAGACCTCATGCTTGCCAAGCAGGTACTTATGCCACTGAGCTAAATCGCTAGCCTAAATGTTAACTTTAAATAATGATTTATTTATATATCCTTCTACCTGACTATACTGAGATGTTTGTAACAGTTTTACTTATCTCCATAACAAAGAAAATTAGTACAAAGCACAAGCAGGAGCTAGCTTGATCAATAAATGTAAGCTCTATTGTTGTCACACAAGTAAGTTTTAAAAGTATATTACCATCATCCACTGTGAGAGAACCAAGCAAGAAGCATGGCACGTTTTTTTTATTTTGCTTAGCATGACGGTAAGCAAGTCGAATGGTCTTTTCAGTCACCACAAGCTTTGGATTTCTGAAAAATAATAGAAGCCAATGTGGGTCATGAAATGCTGCCTAAAATATAACACAATCTTTAAAATGTACAGAAAAATTATTTTCAGGATATTCCAAGGTCAAAGGCAATGGGTAGAGAGAGTCTTCTGAAAACTGAGTGGCAATAAGCTGAGATAGAAACTATAGTTGTCCTCCAGGTACCTGCTTAACTTTATGAACCAGAGAATGAACTGACAAACTATGAGACTGATCAGTTTTTGTAAATATTGAGTAAATAGTCACATTCGTTTCCATACTGTTTATAGACTTTAGATAATAGCATAATTGAACACAGAACATGATTAAATGTTTAAAGAAATACAAAAAGAAAATATATGTGTAAGTAACTGAAAAAAGTTCAAATTTGAAAAAACAATCAGAAAAACACACAAACAACCATACAGAACTTGTAGAAATACAATATAATCAATTTAACTTTTTTTCCCCTCTGGAGATAGGGTCCTGCTATGTAGGTTCAGGCTGGCCTTGAACTCACTATGTATCCCAGGCTGGCCTTGAACTCAAAGTGATCCTCCTGCCTCAGCCTCCTGTGTGGTGGGACTGCAGGCGTGAGCCACCACGCTCAGCAAAAATATAACCAATTTAAAACTCAACAGGTTATATAATCAACTGGAGTAGCCATGTGTAGTGGTGTATACCTGTAATCCCAGTACTCGGGAAGCTGAGGCAAGAGGATTGCCGTAAGTTCGTGGCCAGCCTAGGTTACATAGTGAGTTCAAGGCCAGCCTGGACTACAAAGTAAGAGCCTGTCTCAAACAGAAAAAGAAAGAGAAAGAGAAAAAGAAAAATCAATTGGAGGCACATATATAAATGTTTATTATTCTATACGTTATGCATATAATGTTTTAAACCACTTTCCTATATGTGGTTTATGTACTTCCACATTTAAAAACACAGTGGGGCTGGGGAAGGTCAGTGGTAGAGTGCTTGCAGAGCGTATACAAGGGTTCAATTAAAAAACAATTTTAGATAAAAAATAAAAACAAAAAGTATGATGAAAATTTTGTGTGTGTTTTTTTTCCAGTACTGGATATCAAACCCAAGGGTGGTCTACCACTGAGCCACATCTCTACCCTTATTTTAAGACAGGGTCTCACTAAAATGCCTAAGACTGGTCTTGAACTTCTGATCCTCATGCCTTAGTCTCCTCAGTAACTGGGATTACAGGCTTGCATCACTGTGCCAGGCTTGAAATGGGTATTACAGCTATTTTCTTTTAAAAAAAAAATTGATCCTTGAGTACTTTATTAAGGTTACATAAATAAGAAGTTGTAGAATCAGGATCTGATGCTGTAGGCAGTCTGACTCCAATTATAACACTTTAAACTCCAATGGCAAGCTGGGTGTGTTGGTGCACATGTATAATCCCAGCACTCAGGAGGCTGAGGCAGTAAGATTGCCATGAGTTTTGAGGCCAGCCTGAAGTACATATCGAGACCCTATCTCAAACAAAACAAAACAAAAAACTCGGTATGACATAAATGCATGTGGTTACAGAAAAACATTTCACAAATTGACTGATGCTAGGCTCTACCCACTAAAATCCATACGTCTTAGATTACTCTCAAGTAAGGCATTATATACAAATTGTCAATGGGTATATCTTCTAGTACTTTAAAGCTAAACTTCAACTTTTAAGATCTTAAACACAGCCGGGCCTGGTGGCGCATGCCTGTAATCCCAGCACTCGGGAAGCTGAGGCAGGAGGATCCTTGCGAGTTCAAGACCAGCCTGGGCTACAAAGTGAGCTCAAGGACAGCCTGAACAGCATAGTGAGACCCTGTCTCAAAAAGACAAGGGCCGGAGATTTAGCTCAATGGTGTAAGCACCTGCCTGGCAAGCATGAGGTCGCAAACTCAATCCCTGGTGCTGCAAAAAAAAAAAAAAAAATCTTAAACAGAACCACAACATTTAATGTTCCCTCTAATACGATCTACCACTCAAAATCAGTTATTTCCTCAACATTCTACACAGATACCATGCTGAATGAAGCATGACAAAAAACATTTTCAGTTCTTTTTGCTATGTTTGAGACAGGATCTTGAGGAAAGGCTGCCATCAAACCCACAGCAATCCTCATGCCTCAGTCTTTCAAGCATCAGTTTTTTTGGGTTTTTTTTTTCCAGCACTGGGGATTGAACTCATGACCTCGCGCTTGCCAGGCAGGCGCTTAGGCCACTGAGCCAAATCCCTGGCTCAAGCATCAGTTTTTATTAATACTTAACCTCTCTTGAATTTCCGTCACAGCCAAAACTTTAGATTTGCTGAGTATTTTAACTATCAAGTTAAGATTATTTCTCATAAGTACAAGGTAAAAATTTAAGCTGTAGCAGGTGGAATTTTTAAGTGGAAAAGTAAAGAAAAATGAATAGAGATTGAGTATTCCTTACCAAAAATATTTGGGAGAGAAGTGTTTCAGATTTTGGACAATTTGCACATACATAATGAGACATGTTGGCAATGGGACCCAAGCTTAAACATAAAATTCTTTTTTTTTTTTTTTTTTTTGGTACCAGGGATTGAACTTACAACCTTGCGCTTGCCAGATAGGCACTTGTGTCACTGAGCTAAACCCCTAGCCCACCTGAAGGTAATCTTATATAACTATGTGTTGTCTGCTTTCATTTTGACTGTAACTAGGCACACTTAGGTCAGATATGGAATTTTCCACTTATCACATCATGTTGGCACTCAAAAAGATTTGTATTACAGCATTTCAGATTTCAGATTTTGGGATCAGGGTATCAACCTATAATTGGTCATAGCAATCAACTTTACCTTACACATTCTTTTAGTACTTATATTGGTTTGATTTGACAAAAGAAACATCTTATACCTGAAGTAATTGAGATGTAAGTAGATAAGATCTCCAGTTGGCACTGGGTTCCAAAGTGCACACTTAGATGGAGGAAAGTGGAAAGGTACCATTTTGCTTGAAGAAAACCTTTAAAATATATATATTTGGAAAAAATTAAAGCATGAAGAAAACCAAACTTGGTAGAAGTTTTGTAAAAAACAATTATCTTTGCCAAGCACAATGGCCCCTGCCTGTAGTCCCAGCTGTTTGTTTGTTTGTTTTGCGGCACCGGGGATTGAACTCATGACCTTGCGCTTGCTAGGCAGGCGCTTAGGCCACTGAGCTAGATCCCCGGCCCTGTTTGTTTGTTATTTAGGTTTTTTGAAACAGGGTCTTACTATGCAGCCCAGTCTGGTCTCAAACTTGAGGTGATCCTCCTGAGCTGACATTACAGGTGCACGCCACCACGCTCAGCTGGTCCCCGCTACTTAGGAGGCTGAAGCAAGAAGACTGTTTTGAATTTAGGAATTCAAGAGTAGGCCAAAAATAAACAAATAAATTGGGAAGGGTGAAGGACTTAGATAAGACAAAAAATAATAAACACTTCCATGGATGTGGAGAAATAAGAAACTATATACACTGCTGGCAGAAATATAAATTGTCATGGCCATTATGGTAGACAGCATGGAATTCCTCAAAACATTAAAAATAAAACTACCATATGATCTAGCAATACACTGAGTATTGGGCAACCCACTCAGGACCCCTTTTGTCTCTCTCTTAGACAGAAGCTTTCTCTCAATAAATATATTCTGCTCATAAACAAAACAAAACAAAAAACACTGAGTATTTACCCAAAGAAAATAAAATCAGTATGTTGAAGAGATATCTGCAGTCCTGTGCTGACTGTAGCACTATTCATAATAGCCAAGATTTACAATTATCCTATGACCATCCACTGACAAAAAAAGCATGATACAAAATAAATACTGCTCATTCCTAAAAAAGAATGAAATACTGGCATTTGTTACAATGGTAATGAACCTGTAGGACATTATGTTGAATAAAAAAAGCCAGATAGAGACACAAGTACTACATGATCTCACTCATTTATAGACCTAAAAAAAAAAAAGCTGATTTCATAGAAGAACAGAGTAGAAGAGTGGTTACCAGAGGCTGGGTAGAGTGAGGGAAAGAGAAGGAGAGAAACTGGTCAATGGGTGTTAATAATTAACATTATACTGAAAGATTAAGTTCTGGGGTAGAATTCTACAGCACAGGAGGGTGACTATAGTCAACAATGTTGTAGTATATATTACAAAATAACTAGGAAGAATTCTGAGTATTCTCATTAAAAAAATAATAAATTTTCCAGGTTTGGTGGTGCACACCTGTAATCCCAGCACTCTGGGAGGCTGAGTCAGAAAGATCGTAAGTTTGAGCCCAGGCTAGGCAACTTAGCAAGACCTGGTCTCAAAGACAAAAGTGAAAAAAGAGGGATGGGGATGTAGTTCAGTGTGAAAGACCTGGGTTCAACTCCAGTACAAAAGAACCCAAATGAAAAACAAACATGGGTAAGTGTTTGAGGTAATGGATATGCTAAATCTCATAATTTGATCATTATACGATGTACATACACATTTATTAAAACATCAAACCTCACACGGTATTCCTTAAGTATGATATGTATAATTATTATGTATCAATTTAAAACAAAATAAAACTTAAAAAAAGACAATAAAGCTAAAAGCTAAATAAATTTTACAAAATGGAAGTTGGTTGGATACGAGAGGAAGAGAAGGAAAGGAAAGCAAAAAAGAGAAAGGAAAGAAGGAAATGAGTCAGTATATGTAAACTACTTAAATAAAGCATGCTTCCTTATAAGAGTTCAATTTTAGTGATTTTCTTTTTTCTTGAGACAAGGTCTCATTGTGTAGTTCAGGCTGACCTCTAGCTATAAGGGCTGATCAAAAACCATGATGCAAGTTTAAATTTTTAAAAATTATTATAGTAGAAGACACGTTGTCATTAATCCCTCTCAGGACACTCTCCATGCTTCAAACACACTTATGCCATTGTTGTTGCCACTTTCTAAAGAAGTTCTGGAAGTCCGTATTCATATCTTTATGAGGTGTGATCAAACATATGGTGAATGTTGCTGCCAGTGCCATCCAAAACAAGGCAGGCTCGTAAACCATTATTATAGCGTGCCCTCGTCCAGCTTATTCAACGGCTCCAGCACTGTGCAACTTCTGGCTTTTCCCCAACGTCAAAATAATCAGGAAAGGTAAACACCTTGAACTTAGCAGCAACATCAAGGCAGACACCACTGTGCAACTAAAGATAGGAAAGAGGACTTCCCTCACTGCTTCAGAAAGTGGCAAGGATGGTAGAGTAAGTGTGTTCCAAGTGAGGGGGAGTATTTTAAGTGGTACTGGTACCAATACGTCTTTTACTGTTAAAAAAATTTTGATCAGGGGCCGGGGATTTAGCTCGCAGCTTAAGTACCTGCCTGGCAAGCGCAAAGTCGTGTTTGAACCCCAGTACCCCCCAAAAATTTTTTTATTACATTGCATATGTAGCCCAGGCTGACCTTGAACTCAAGATCTTCCTGTGATAGGCTGCCAAGCTTTGGGATTATAGGCATGTGCCACTATGCCCTGGCTTAGCTATTATTATTATTATTATTATTATTATTTCATTCTCAATTGTCCACAGTACCTTTAAAAACCAATCTACAATACTTCAGGTTTATCTCCTTAACAGTATAGGTTAAAAGTCAAGTAAGGTTTAAATACTGGCAATACCACTTATTAACTATACAATCTTAAATTGATTCATCTCTCTATGCCACATTTTACTCATTTTAAAAAGTATGATAGTATGGGTTACAGGTGCACACCTGTAATTCCAACACTTAGGAGGCTGAGGCAGGAGGATCACTACATGTTTGAGGCCAGCCTGGGCTACAAAATGAGCTCAAAGCCAGCCTGAACTGCACAAACTGCACAGCAAAACCCTGGCTCAAAAAGACAAAATAAATAAATAAATAAAAATAAAATAAAAAGTGTAGATAAACCAGGAATGGTGGTGCATGCTTACAATCCCAGCATTGGGAGGCTGAGGCAGGACTCTCATGAGTTTGAGGCCATCTAGGCTACATAGTAAATTCAAGGCCAGCCTGAATTACATGCTGAGACCCTGTCTCCAAAAAAAAAACAAAAAGTAAGGATAGGATCTATCTCACAGGTTGTGAGAATTATGTAATGCATGCAGAGTGCTTAGCAGAGTACCTGAAACATAATAAAACCTCAAATGTTGTTATTACTCCTTTTCTTATTCTGGAGTCTACAGATAGACTTTGGAAGCAGGGGAGACACAAACTGAAACTTTCACCCTGAACCTAGATACAAAATTTTTTGTATCTGTATATGTAATTACGTTTCCTTAGGAAATAGGAGGCATAATTTTTATCAGATATTCAAAGAAGCCTAGACTTTCCTTCCAACACACATACACAAATCAAAACTGCTGCCCTAACTAAATCAGGATTACCAAAAACCAGTCACTAAATAAGTAAAAGAAACTGTAGAGTAGAATACCTGAGGAATAACCACTTTAAATCACATAAGTAGACATCTTATGTAGAATCTAAGGAATGAATCTGAACTAAAATCAATCTGATAAATTAAGAAGAGAATATACTGAACTTGTTATATAACTAGAACAGACAATGGCAACCTTCAAATACGAGGTGGCAGTATGGTAGAGCAGAAGGGCAAAATTAAAGCAAAACGAAAATGATAGCCTCCTCAGTTCATATTTCCATTGTCTTCATCAAAAACATATGGTACACAGGCAGACAATACAGAAAATAAAGGTACCTATGGGTATAATTATAACTTTGAAGAAAGAAATTTCACATGTAGCACTAATTGTTCTTCCCAAGGGGAAAAACAACAATACACGAACCAAAAAGCCAAGTAACACATGGCAATTTGCCTGGCCTCAAAGTAATAAAAGAATAAGAAAATCAGAAGACAGCTGGCAAAGTCCTTCCTATACCACGTCTAAGGAAGCTTGGGACACCCAATATGAAGTGATTCCAATCAAGAAATTAATGTTCAGAAGAGGAGGCAACCCAGCTTCTAGTCTAGTATATAAAATAAACATCTATGTAATTTTAATTTCAGGAGTTCAGGTACTACTTCCTATCAACACAAAGATCTCTGGTATAGTTAAGATAAGTGAAGGAGGGAATGGAACTAGTATTTTTAAGTACCAGATCCTTTAATTTTATATATTTTTCTTCTTCTTGGTATTGGGGATTGAACTCAAGGCCTTCACACTGAAATACATCTCCAGCCCTTTTTGTATTTTGAGACAAGGTCTTGCTAAGTTGCCCAGGCTAGGCCTGAACTTGCTATCTTCCTTCCTCAGCCTCCCAGCGTGCTAGGATTATTAGTGTGTGCCACATGTCAGCTTTGTTAAACAATCTTATTTAACCCTTCACAATCATCTTCTGTTAGTGATTACCTTCCCATTTTATAGATGAGAAACTGAGGCTTAAACTCAATCAAGGTCACCCACCTCAGAAGTAGAAGAGCTGGGATACATGCTCAGATTTTCCTGATACATATTCTCATTCATATTCTTATTCCCCCTCACCACACCAAGGGCCTTGAACTCTTGGGAATGCCTCATCCTCCCAAGTGATGGGATTACAGGAAAGCACTACCACACACAGCTATATTTTCCTGATTCTAGAGATTACATTCTTTCTTCTCTTTCAACCTATCTTCCCAAGTTAATGTGAATAGTTGTGAAAATAAACTCCGTAAAACAATTTCTATACCTGGTACTCATCTGGGGTCTTGTAAGAGGATATATAGACTCCATGATATGTGGTGAGTGATTTATTCAATTTCAAACCCTTAGCATCCTAAAGAAATAAAGAGACATTAATGATGATAAAAGCAAAGAATAAAATTGTTTAACCACAAATTAACAGGTAAAATTAGGCTACTTAGATGAAGTGTGACTAAATTAGTAAGATTAAATGCTTGCAGACTCTGCTAATCATTTTCACAGAGGCTCTTCTGTAAATTAATGTTAACATTTATTTTAGACAGCAAAATCTATCAGCAAATCAGCAAATTAAAGAAAGCACAAATTTTGCCCCAAAATTTTGGTATCAACTTCAAATTAGTGAGCTGGGTAGGAAAATTAGTAGCTCATATACAAGATTTTTAACAAAAGCCTCACAATCTTCAGAGAACCACAAAGCAACAAATAGGAAAAATTTGGGCTGGATATTTATTGGGCATATAAGGAAACTATCAAAAAAATTTCAATCCTGTGAGAATGGAAAAGAAATACTGTATCTTCACAAACTGACTTCCATTGCTGAAATACCAATTTTCTTTCTTTCTTTTTTTTTTGTTTTGGATCCACATACTTGCCCTCTACAGGTACTCTCATCCATTCCCTTGGTGTGCACACCCATCTGTCGAAAGAAAAACCTCGGCTTCCACTGCTTTTCTAAGTTTCAAATCCACATTGCTAAGTGACTCCTGGATAGCTTCATCTAAATATTGTTAAAACAAAATACAGACCCGACAGGCTTGTCTTTTCTTTTGGTACCGGGAATTGAACTGATGACCTCGTACTTACCAGGCAGGCGCTTGAGCCGCTGAGCTAAATCCCTGGCTAACACAGTCTTTTCATTATAGTTCTATATTTCCTAAGTCTTAGGGTTTTTAAAATTCTGTGCGTTGTTTCAATTTTAGCAAAAAGGAACTGTCTGAAGATGAAAAAAGGAAAAAATCACACAGATAGGTGCAAAGGTCATCTGAAAGATTTTTTTTTCCAATAAAGACTGAGGTTAAAAATATTTGGGAGAACAAAATCTTACTGAACGTGTCTTTGTAAGACTGACTAAAAAGTCTTTCTTAGAGACATCTAGATTTCAAAGGTTTAATGCCGCTTCTACTGAGTAAGCGTTTTGAGGTCTACAGCTTTTTATAGCATTTGGTTGTCATGAGTAACCGCATTCAGTCTAGTAAATCTACCCCTACAAAATACAAAAAGTAGGAAAACAAAATACAAAATACACAAAGTACAATTTTTCTTGGTTAAACAGTTATGTTTTAAAAATCTGCATGTGTCTCTTCCTTTATGTATTAAGGTGAAAACATGGATAATGTTGATCTTTTCTTATTTTAAAACAATATATAAGGTAGTTTATTCTGACAGCTTTGCACATGCAATTAAAGTTAATGAAACTAAAACCATACAAAGCATATACCTAACAAAACATATTCTCAGGTAATGACATCATTGTGTAGTAGATGAAAGCCATCAAGTCATCCTCACCTCTTGTTTCTCCTTCCCCCATATAAATTCTCTTTCCATCCCACAACCTTATCTGACTTCACCAGCTCTACCAGATTTACTTAAAAGTCCCCAGTGGTACTAGAAGGCTATTTCTACGTAAATCAGGTCAAGTTATTCTGCTTTAAAAGTCGATGATTCTTCTTCATATACAGAATAAAGGACCTTCACAATTCGACTCTGCCCAAATAGTCCAGCCATAGCCCACACCCACGCATCCTGCGGCCCAGTTCCACAAAACTACTTCCAGGCGCCGCGTTCCAGGGTCTGCACAGGCTGTTCCCCTTCTACCTGGATAATCTGATAAACTCAGCTATCTAGCACCATCTAGCACCTCTTTCATCACCTCTGTGTGATCTCCCCAACACCATGGTAATGTTACTACTGCTTCTGAGCACACGCAGCATGTTCACACCTCGCTGTTGACCCAGTACCTCCAAAAGACCACGAGCTTCAAATATTAACTGGTTCCTCACTATACAGTATAGCAGTCTGCTACTGTGAAAAATGCATGAGCGGAGAATTCAGGGTATCAGTCCTCGAAAATTTTCCAGTGAAAACAAACTTACATGGCACGTCTCTGACTACAAACCTCAGCGCAATATATAGCTAGTTACCCTAGAAGTCGTGGTCCGCTTTATTTTCCCCACTACCTTCCCTTCGCGTCCTCTGCCCAGGGTCCCGGAGCCCTGAACCCACCACAGACCCCTAAACGTCGCCCACAGTCCTCCACGGGGCCCGCTGCTGCCCCTCCGGCCCGCCTGGAGCACAGAACCCCACTCACTGTACCTCCGCCGAGTTAAGGTCTATTTGTTGCCCCAGAAGAGCAGCTGGCTCCTAGGAGCGCCTTCGCCGACTCGAGCCCCGCCTCTGGGACGTTGGGGTCGCGGGAACCAAGGCGGTAAACAGCAGCCGGAAAAACCAAAGCGCGCGCCTCACCTGCTGACTGGTTAGAAATCCGACCAATCACGGAGCAGGGGGGGGGGGTGCTGAAGGCGTTACGCAAACTTGCCGCGACGTTCCTGAGTGTCAGCCAATCAGAGTCCCGTATTACTTCTGCACTTGACCAATCCTAACAATCTTTGGAGAATTGAGGCGGCCACCGTGCTCCAGGATCTGGATTCCGAACATTTAAAAACCCTCCTTTACTCAACGGTTAAATTCCCGTGTAGGGTAGATTTTGCGCACGCGCAATATAAACCCCCAGCTGCCAGGCAGAGTACAAAGCCGGAAGTGTTCACTACCTACATGGTCGCTGGGTGGCTAGATTTGTTTTCCTTAAGAACAGTTCCCAAACTTGTCTTGACAAAAAAAGAGAGGAACTTAGAATTTTAATTTCTTTCCTGAGGAGGACACTGTCCTATTACTAACAATGTTTTTAAAAATCCTAAACTGGCTAGCCGAGCGTGGAGGCACACGCCCAGTACTCGAGGCTGAGGCAGGAGGTTCATTACGAGTTCAAGGCCAATCTGGGCGACATAGGGGGTTCAAGACTAGCCTGAACTACGTAGTGAGATTTTTGTCTCAAAAAACAAAACGAAACGAAAGTCCTAAACTAGGCATGGTGGCGTATGTCTCAAATGCCAGCCAGCACTCGAGGCTGAGGCAAGAGATTCAAGACTTCCGGGACAATCTAGGCTACCTAACAATTTCAAGACCAGCCTGGAGTACACGGCGAGACCCTGTCTCAATAACAAAAATTCTTTCCCGTCGAAGAGAAAAGAATGTGACAAATTTATAAGCCACTTACATTTATCTCCACAACCGATAATGTATTATATAGTATTGGTATTATTTGTAATTATATAATGTTGGTATGGTAATTTGTTATTGTCTCCAAAGCTATTGTTGGTTTGGATTTTCAGTTATGTTACTCAGGCTTCGTATTGTCCAGGTCTTTCTGCCTCAGTCTCCCGAGTACTGTAGCTGGGACTACAGCTGTCTGCCACTTCAGTCTGGCTCTTAATGTAGTAATAATGTTTTCTAAATGGGTTCGAGGACAACCTCCTTCCAATTCCCCATACCACAATCCGAAGATGCTCAAGTCCCTTATATAAAATGATGTGCTTGCATATTTTCTATCTACGTCCCCCATGTATAAATGTTTTAGGTTACTTATAAATACCTAATAAAACATAAATGCTATGTAAATCATTTTTGGGGAATAATGACAAGAAAGAAGTCTGCAATTGGTTGAATTGGGATATAAAATGTGTGGATACAGAAGGTCAGTTGTGTATAGGTCTCCTAATAGCTAAAGTGGAAGAGATAAATTTTATAGGTCCCACAGCTAGTGCACAGTCAGGATTCTGTCTTTTACTTTGCTCAATACTACTTTGTTTTCTGACGTCTATGAGTGTATCTTAAAGTCTGAGCTATATTTGTAGACTTTTCTGTTTAGAATAACACCCACCTCTTCGAAAGAGTGACAGCTATGTTGATGATATTTGCACTTGATATGTGATGAAAAAAACATTTTACACCTGTGGTCTTCTAACAACCTGTAGTTCTGTCTCATCATGAGATAGACATCAGACAAATTCTAGTACAAAATACTTGACCTGTACACCTCAAAACTGTTAAGCTCAAACCAGACACGGTAACATGACTGTAATCCCATAATTTGGGAGACTGAGGCAGGAGGATCACTGTAGGTTCAAGGTCATCCTGCAGTACATAGCTAGATCCCCCCATACCCCAAGAAAGAAAAGAAACTGTCAGAATGCTCCCTTTGCCTCTACCATGTGAAGTCACAAGAAGATGGCTATCTGTGAAAAATGAAGCAGGCCTTCAGCAGATACTGAATCTTCCAGGGTCATGATCTTAGGTTTCCTAGCCTCTAAAACTATGAGAAACAGATTTCTGCTGTTTAAAAGCCGCTTACAGGGGTGGGATTTAGCTCAGTGGTGTAAGCACCTGCCTGGCAAGTGCAAGGTCATAAGTTCAATTCCCAGTACCAAAAAAAAAAAGTCTAGTAAAACCCTGTCTCTAAAAAATAAAAATAAATAAAATATGTAAAAGCCTCTCAGAGTTGGGTATGGTGGCACATGTCTGTAATGCCAACACTGTGGCAGGTTGAAGCAGGAAGACTGTAAATTCAAACTCAGGCTGAGCAATTTAGAGACTTACTGAGACCCTGTCTCAAAATAAAAAATTATGTACTGAGGATGCAGTTTAGGATGAAAATCCTGGATTCAGTTTCTAGTACTGAAAAAAACAAAAGCCACTCTGCACTCTATTATAGCAGATTAAATGGATTAAGGCAGTGACATGGCAATTGTTTTTCCTTACTCTTTTTCGGTAGCTGTCTATGTAACATGGTCCTTTTATGATTCAACCAAGTAAATACTCAGTGTTATAAACTCTGGTAGAGCTGGCTTGCAAACTGGGCCGAGAAGATTAAAGAGCTATTGTTATCACCAGGAACAGGGAAGCTGGAACCAATTATTTTCTTCTTCCTTATTCTGTAACTTATTTACTAAATTTCTCCAAATATCCAACTTTCCCTTTCTCAATTTACATTTCTGAGTGAATTGTGTTACTTCATATGTGTGTGTGGTACCAGGGATGAAACTCAGGGCCTTCACACTAAGCTACAA
>RJWT010031423.1:0-14393 GCA_004365215.1 Cuniculus paca | reverse complement strand
ACCAGGCAACTCCAAACTCAAGTGGCTCAGGAGCTCTGCAGATGGCTTCACAGGATGAACTTTGAAGTAAAACAAAGAACATTTCTGAATGGTTGTAGTTATAAAGTTGTCTTATTTGTTGTATCTTATTCTACCGAAAAGTCCCCGGTTAGATTATTATAAGTTTATTGACTGTTTTTGATTAGTTGAGCTTAAATTCTATTTTTCTTTAATAGTCATTTGCAAAAATGCACTCACATTAAACTTTGCTTTTGTTGTATGGAGGGACAGCTGAATTTAGCATGGGGTTAGTTTATACAGGGAGTTTTTGTTAGATGTGATGCAGTGAGTTTGGATAAGGCTTGGCAAGTAGTTATCGCTCTAGTACCTGCATCCCTCAACTGTAGGGGTTGGACAGTGAAGAGGGAGACAGAATGCAGGTACAGAGAGGTGATGGCTGGGACCTCAGCTGAAGAGTGGGCCACAAAGTCATTTTTCTTTTTCCATTTTCCTATCCAGTCATCTCTTTCCTTGCCTCCTGGTTTAGTTGACCTGTTCCTCCTTCTCGGGATGCCCTCCCGCTCCTTCCCTTCTCTGCCTCCTGTCTTCCTTAACCCAGCTGGACTCTGATGCTGCTGACACCACCTGCATACTCTGTGCCTGTCTGTCCCCTAATGTCCACAGTTTTCCTGTTGAAATTATAGACCATGGCTTACAGGTTAGCCCTTGGTCACATACTCACCTCCCCAGCTGGACCAGGGCTTAATGAAGATTGAAAAGTTCACCAGGCCCAAACAACTTATCCTGGAAAAGGCACCAGAATCGAGTGGGGATGGGCCCAGCAATGCCTGTTAAACTGAGAGAGTTTGGAGAGATGGGAACACAGGCAGGAGCCCTGCGGGTTAATGAGGAGTGATGGGCCTCGTTTGCTCATGTCTCCTCTCTGACTGTGGCCCTTTTGAGACTCGTCCCTGTGCCACAAGGTGTGCCTCCAGGCAGGCGAGGTGCTGGTTGACTCTGCCTGGCCCACATTGGACTCATGTGGGTGTGGATAGGTGCTCACTCCTTCCTGATGCAGACTAATTGCAACGCAGTCTCTGGGGAGCGGGGCCCAGGCAGCTCGTATGTGAAAACTCATCCAGATGGCAGATCTGTGGCAACCCAGGCAGAGAGGCGATGGGCTACAGCAGTCTGTGCCCCTTAGTGGAGCTAGGATTTAATGGAGCCATTTGCAAAACTGCCAGCTGCTCCTTGTTGGCTGCGCCAACAGAGAGAACAAACCTACACGTTTTTGTTCCTGTAAACACAGCCTACAGTCCCCATAGGAAGTAAAGGAGGGTTCTCAAAGACTTGTGCTTCAGTAGGAAAATTGGGATCTAAGTCTTGCTGCCCAAGGAGAAATTCAGAGGGAGGTCAGAAAGGAGGAACACAGCAGAGGCTTCCGTAAAAGAAAAAGGTGGCTGATCAGTTTAGAAATCTTAACACTTATTGTTAAAGGAAAAGAGTGTGGAAGAAAAGAGCCAGCAGTCTGGGAGGGGACAGGGAGGGGCAAAAGGGTGGGAGAGAGAGGCTGAGGATGTCAGTCAGGAAGTGCTGAGAGCACTGACTGCCAGAGTTCCCACCAGCACCCCTCAAGCCTCAGGCAAGGTGCCCCTCTCCCTGGGAGCCTTGATGAAGCCGGGCACTGTGGGCCCAGGATGTGTGCCAGCAGGGCAGGGTGTGCCTGCGAGCTAAGTGGGACAAGAGTGAGTGGCTGAGGGGTCCTCAAGAGGAGACTTGGACCAGCCGAGGCATCTTGCTCCTGCCCCAGCAGCCCGCCTCTCTCCAGCCCCCATACGCCCACCTGCCAGCCCATAGGGGCCTTAAGTTACGCATTACTTAGCAAATAGCAGTGATACAGAGAGTGACATATTTCTTAATTTTTCTAGACAATATGTGTCCATTGTGAGGTTCAGCCCCCCAGGAAGCTGGGTCCAGTCATCTCTGGGCTCTCAGTAGGCAGAGTTTGGAGGCTCACACCACCTGCGGAGTGGGGGGAGGTGCCTCTGCCCTTTCCCTCATTCTGGGGCTAACAGCACCGCTGAGAGCCTGTGCAGCCCTTCCTTTGGCCTGCAGCCTGGGCTCCTTCACATCCGAGACCATCTCATCCTGGGACTGCCAGGCTGCACAGGAATTGTGGTTCCACTGGGAGCAGAAACCCAAGCCCTTGCCTTCTTGCAGCTGACTGCGAGGGGCTGGAACAGTCTTCCTCCCCTCCTGAGTGGTACAGGTGCCAATGCCTCACCGCCCAGGGGTCATTCCTGTGGGACTCCCTGGGGAAACCTAAGAACTGCTGACAACCGGTGCCTACCACTAGATTCTCTCAGTTAATTGGTCTGGGTGCAGTAGGGATATAGGAATGTCCAAAGATTCCAGGTGATTCTAATCTGCAGCTAAGGTTGCAGGCTACAGCCAGCCTTGTTCCTCCTTATTAGGCATAAGTGGGTGGATGGGTGAGTGGGTGGATGAGGGGTGGGTGAGCAGGTGGCTGGCTGGCTGAGCAGAAAGTGAATGGGTGGGGGAGTGGGTAAAAGAATGGGTCAGGGGGTGGGCAGGTGGGGGGCGGATGGGTGGACACAGCATGACCCAGGCTGCTTGTCTCCTGAAACGCTCTCATAAACCAGCCTGTCATGCTGGGCCTCTGATTTCTTTTCAAAAGCCAGAATCAGTGAGGTAATGTGAAAGCAGAAAAACCCATAAATTCTTTAAAAAGGCCAGGACCTCAGAGCTGGTTTTGCTTTAGCCATGCATCTGGCCACAGTTTAAGATTTTATGAGCGGCTGCCATATCGGCCTTTCCATCGTAACATGTAGATTCTATGCTTGAAGACTAGAAAGTGTGCTCTTAAGAATGCTATCAACCTCACAAAGTGACCTTTAGAACACAATGGTTTATAAGAGAAGAAATAACTGCTGCGGTGAAAAGAGTACGATTTCTTCCTTTCATTCTTTTCCAGCTATCTTTATGCCCAGAGAGAGTTCTCTCAGGTGCCTTTCACTCCTCCATTGTTAGGCTTTCCTTCTGTGCCAAGAAGGGTGACTGAGGGACTGGGGGGCTCCCAGCAGGTGGGGGGATGGGAGACTTCGGCGGCTATTATCAACTCCTGACTCAGTTTCCTCCCAGCTGCGCCTGTCAGCAGGTGGGGCCTGCGGCTTCTCACCTCTTCCTGGTGAGGGACTGGAAAGCAGCTGGCACCCTCGAGCTCTGTCCATCTTCTGCCAGGCACAGTGAGACTGGGCCCATCTGCAAGACTGTGTTGGGAGGCCGGCGGTTCTCTTGCTTGCTCTGTGAAACTTAGCTTTCAGAACCTGAGTGGCCAGGCCCTTAGGACGGAGGGTGGGAGTGTTCAGTAAGAACTCTAGGGCACTGGTCTGTTCCACAAACTGGAGCAGCAGCCACCTCGAACCCTGTCCCTAACCTGGGGAGGAGCAAAGTTCACTGAACCCCCACTTTTGGACTTTCTGATGAACTGTATGACCATCTGTGCTAGTCAGCTTCCTATTACTGCACCAAATGCCTGAGACAAACCATTTTATAAAGAGGAAAGTTTTATTTTGGCTTACAATTTTGGAGGGTTTTGTCCACGATAAGTTGACCCAGTTGCTCTTGCCTACTGATACAAAAAAGGGAGGTTGGGGTGGTAAGGCAGAGAAAGAGGAAGACATCAGGATCCCATGGTCACCTTCATGGCACAACCCCAGTGACCTCAGATCTCCCACTGGGCCCCTTTTAATGTTTCCACCACCTTCTGATAGTGCCAGGCCAGGGACTCAGCTTTTAACACATGGGCTTCAAGACCTGAATAACCGTCGTCCAGAGGGGATCAGGCCTGTTTGAGGCACAGAGTACCTGAGACGATGGTTGAACGATCAATGGACAAGGCCCTTTCCCTTGCAGACAGTGCTGGTTACTGGAACTATAAAGGATCTGGGGAATCCACACCTGGTGTGGGATTTGAGTATGTGAATGGTCCTTGCTAGAGTCCTGCTTCTCTTAGCTATGACATTTCAGAGGCTTAGAGATTTACCTCCTAGAAGCCAAGGCCAAAGCTAGACTTTTTCTGTTGGGCAAAGTAAATTCTTTACTGCACAGCATCTGAATGAAGATGTCAAGTAAATTGTTGGGTATATGAGTCTAGAATTCAATGGATATGGCCAAGACAAAGCTAAAATGTCTGGGAGCCTTAGATGTAGGGGTGTATCAAAAGCCAGGGGTAGGTAGATGAGGTTTGAGGGCCTAGGACAAAAGCTGGGCACTCCACCAGTTAGAGCAGGCATCCAGACTTCCCGGATTAGCCAAGGGCACAGTGGTATTGCCTGGCGAAGTAGGAGGGACTCAGACATTTTCTAAGAGTGTTTAGTGGCTATATCATTATGGCACATGTGTGAGAATGATTAAAGAGTCAGAACCACAAAAACAAGAGAGTTTAAAAGGAAGAATGATTATTAGGATCTAATGGAGTGTGTAAGATGCAGTAAGACACATTTTCCTTGTGCACAAAACTTTACGAGTTTTGTTTCTTTAAAATTACCATTTTATAAAAATTACTAACATTTAGTGAGTTCTCACTGAGAGCTAGGACATGTGTTCACATTGTGGACAAGACTCCACAAGGAGTCTTCTCTATTAAATTCTCCATATTATAGAAGAGGTTTCAAATCTTACTAGGGTAATGGAACTGGACCAAGGTCAACCTCCATTGACTTCTTGTTTGCCTGACTTGAGAGCCCCTTCAGTTAAGCCCTTGGCAACCCTGCCTCCTGGTGACTGGACCCTGAGAGAGGGAGAAGGAGCCCTTAGTGGATGCATAGGTGCTTTCTTCAGGAGGGCTGTATGGAGATGTAAAACTGCTTCATGCAGCAGCAGAGCACTGGCCCAGATGGTGCTGGGAGCAATGGGAGGAAAATTTCACAGGAAACATGGAAGCCTTTCCAGTCCCTAGGTTTCTATGAGCCAGGCATGGGTGGCTGCATTCTGGTCAGTGCAAGCGAGTAGGCAGATGCTGGTCAGCCATGGTCATGGAGACATGGACCATGTCCTCTTCTCTTGCTCCTCAGGTGTGACAAGCTCCTTGTGGGAGCCAAGGTTTTTATACTGTGCTTTCTAGGCTATTGAGTGTAACTCAGATACTGTAATCTCCCTTCCAACTTCCCCCACTCAGGTTTTCTTCATGGATCTTCAGTTTTCTTAAATGGAAATCAATCATGGGGAAGCTGCAATTCACGGTTGTTGCCACTTACTGTTATGCTGAACACTGATTACTTCAGGTGCCAGGTTAGGCACAGCCCAACAGTCTGGTGAGGTAGGGTTCATCATACCCACTAAGGGGCAGGAAAATCCAGAAATGCAAGCCCCAGGTAACCTGGCCCCATATTTTGTCCCCACAACTCCTGTGTATAATTCTGACCAGACTCTGACATTACAATTTTTTTTAAGTGGTCCAGACTAATGTGTATGCTGTCTTGTCAACCTTACATATTAATTACAGGATTATTGCGTTTGTCTCCATAATCCATTGAAAATATATAACTAGGCATTGATGTTTTGGTGAGGACCCAACATCAGAAATAGTAGCTAAGGAATTACATGATTCTTCCCTAAATATCAGCTGTAGACAGTAGGGGCTGGAGGCCCCACCCACATCTGTAACTACAGTATTTGTGTTGAACCCTGGTTGTGCCCCGGGGGTTGAGGGCACCCAGCTTGCACCAGTGAGTACTTATATCTAAATAACTTGAGTCTTCAGCTTCGATCTGTTTTTGTCTAGTGATATTTGTCTGTGACAAAAATCACTGTTTAGTTTGCAAACTGTGTGCTCCATACTCTTATGTGGTCCTGCACCTGGAGGCCCTGAGAAGATGCTATTGCTTCTGTTATCTACATGAGGAAACTAAGATCCAGAAAGGTTGAGGAAAATGCTCCAAAGTGACATTGTCCATTAGTGGCAGAGCAGGGTTTCCTCTATGCTTTCTGCTGCCTTTCCAGGGACCTGACTCTGCCTAGCAGCATCTGGACTGTGGGCCTCGTGAGGGGCACCCAACCTACTTCCAGAGTAGGGGACATGAATGCTGGAGGAGAGAAATGGAGACAGCAGCTATTGTGCTTCTCTCTGAGAAATGCCGTACAAAATTTGATTATCCCCAGTGCCACGCCAAGTGTGGCAGCTGGGCTAGTATCTAACCCTTAGGCTTGCCCATGAATGGAGGAAAACAGGAAATTGAAGGCATGTAAGGTCTCACTGCTGCAGCAGTGCAGGAACTTGGAGTGATTACACTGTGAAATTTACCTGGCAGCTCAGCAGTGAAATCGCAGCTAATTAATTTTGCCTATCTTTATGGATTCTCTTCATTCCTAACCCTTGCTTCATTCTGTGCCACAAAATGAGTGAAGGGGTTGTGGATAGAAGTGTAATCTGTTATTTGCAAAGTAGCTTCTCTGTGTGGGTCCCTGGTGTTTGCTCCATGGCCCACCCGTTTTCAAGCACAGATACTCACTTCTCACGTGGCCAGGGTGGAAAGGAAGTTGGGGGCTTGTAGGGGGTTTGTCTTAGTCACTTTCTAAGTACTTTTGTATGTGGAGTACTTTTGTATACTCCAGGACAAAATATTGATACCTGCAACTTAAAGTAGGAGAGATTTATTTTGGCTCATGATTTTAGTTCATAGTTGGCTGGTGCCAAGGCAGGGAGGTGTGGTGGAAAGATCTGGTGGAGGAGAGCTGCTGGCCTGTGTCAAGCAGGGTGCAGAGTGAAGGGAGGAGCAAGGAAAGGAGATCAACCATTCCAGGTCATGCCCCCAGAGGGTTGCCCTGGAGTGCGTGAAGCGCTTGGCTGCCCCGTAGATGTAAATCATAAGATTTCATCCAGTCCCCACAGAAGTGCAGAGGAGTTGAAAATAAGAAACCAGAGGAGGAAGGAAAAGGGTTTTCAGAATCTGTGCAAATTTGATGAAAGACATCTACTCTGTTCTGTTTTAGCTCTAACTCATGAAGTGGTCAGTCTTTGAGTCATTTGGACAGATCCTTACGGTCGTGACTGGCAGGGTTGTGTGTGCATAAGAACCCATAAAGCTATTGTCTGGTGCTAGGTAAGGCTCAGGGGTTGGGGCAATATCTAAAAATGAGCTGTAGCTGCAGGGATGGAGAATGGCATCTGATCTCGGTGCTATTAGATCCTAACTAACCATATTAGATGCTCTGGCTGGCAGTCAGACCCTGACTAGGCCAGTGTTGGGGGGTCCTCTGTAGGAGTCAAACTTAATGAGTAAGGGAGCAGGGGTCTCTCCAGCTGTGGTCACATGTCCCCCAGCTTTGCCAAAGCTCCTTTGGGAAGTCATATGGATTGTTTTGCTGATCAAAACTAGGGTCCCTCCCCAGGCAAGAACTATGTCTCAGCATCCTCTTTGCTTCCTTTATTGGGGCATAGTTTCTTTTTGGTGTTTCCACCAGCCACTCTGTCCTCCAACTTGAGAAGCTGATGAGAAGCTGACTTTTGTGTCTCTCCACTCTTAGTGCCCTAGGTCCTGGTCTTTGTCCTTATAGAAATGATCTCCTCTAATAATTTGTCCTAAGGCAACCTCCCCCTTACATCTGTATGAGCCAGCAGCCTTGGGCACTCAGGTATTTCTGTGTGAGCAGCCCTTGTCATGCAGGGAGAGTGGCCCCAAGAGTTCTGTGCATGCTGGGCCCAGCAGAAAGGATCCGGATTAGTCCAGCTGTGTTTCAGCATCTGGAGAGATGGGCAAGCCATCAACTTTACCTCTCCTCTTCTCTTTATTTCTCCTTCCCAGGGCCCAGAGGTGGAAAAGCATTCTGAACTTCAGGGATCCCTGTGTGGATTACTTTTGTATACTCCAGGACAACCCTGAGGGAGGTCAAAGCCTTGCACCCAGGGGTGTGAACCTGTCAGTTTATGTAAAGGGTGAGGGAAGTGGTATTCCAGGCAGAGGGAAAGGCACTCAGGCGGGAAGAAGCAAGGCGTCTTTGGAGAAGTGCAGGACGCAGAGGGGGCCGCCGAAGAGCTGTCTACAGAGGTCAGCAGATGTCCCATTCCCACAAAGGGGCACATAGCCCAAGGCACCATTGAATCATCCTCCAAAGCCCTGCCTCTGGCCACATGAGGCCCCTGGGAAACCTTTTAGACCTAAACCATAGCACCCTCCACAAAATTTGAAATAGAGTGTTTTAATTGTTAATGGGTTTTAAGCACTTACTGCTTTCATTTCTGAATTTGTCCAACCAAATGTTATTAATACCATACAATCTTGTTCCTGATACACAAGATTTTGAAACTGACATTTTGCTGTTAATTTGTAATGTCATGTTTTATGAGAAGGAATATGTAGGTCCTCTGTGATATTGGATTCGTAGACTTACCGACACTTCCTTTGAGGCCTAATACATGGCCATTTTTAGTGCTGGTTAAAGTTTTGTGTTTTTCAGATAGAGTGTCATTATGTAGGCCAAGCTAGCCTTGCACTATCTCACCTAGCTTGTACAATATCTAATTAAAATATGTATTTGATATTTACTGAGCATAGTGTCCTCTTGTTCAACAATTCTATTTCTCAGATATTCTGCATTTTTACTTTTTTTCCTGCTTCCTCTGTCAGTCCCTGAAAGGGGGTATTCAATTTCAACTGTAACTGTTGATTTGTGTAGGTCTTCCCATAGCTTGTAAGTTACTACTTTGTATATTTTGAAATTAAATTGTGATTCTATTTTCTTACTCTGTTTTGATCCGTGTATAACTTTCTCTTTGTGTTTTGGATTTCATTTTGTCAGTTATTGTTCCCCCAGATTTGTGTGCCTCCTATTTGTCTGGTGTATTTTTTTGCTAGTTTTCTTTCTTTTTTTAAGGTTTTCTCTATTCTTTGGTTTCAAATGTGTCTAAAGACACCTGTTGGTGGATGTTCTTTTCTATACATCTGTTATAGTCAGGGATTTCAAGGAGAACAGTTACATACAGGACACAGAACTTATAATATTTTACAATGGTCACCTAGAGTTAAATACAAGAAAGTGCAGGAAATCTGTCCACAACACTAAAGACTTGGAAAATCTAGATGAGGGTCTGGATCCCACAGCGATGCCCTGCATGAGTCCAGCTGAAGACCTAGAGCCCATGGCAAGACCTCCCAGGAATCCAACTGGAGGCCTAGAGTCCACAACAAGGATTCATGCAAGTCTTTTTTAAGGATCTGCACTGGGAAGGCCCAAAGGTCAGCGGTGGAAGCTAGAAAGTCTGCACTGGTGGCAGTAGAATGAATGATCTGTGCCAGCAGGCTGAGGGTTCTGCACTGAAGCCAGGAAGTCACTCTCAAAGTATGGACTAGGGCTCCCCTAAAAAGTACCACAGTCATCCTCAGTGACAGTGAGGTCCCGAGCTCTTCCAATAATGAGGACGGTGAGTTCATATTAGGAAGCCAGCGTGACAAACTTCTCCTGGAGATTGAACAGCACACATCTTCCCCTCTGGAGCCAGGAAGTGATGCTCAAAGTAAGGCCCAAAGCTCCTCCAAAGTGAACCGCAGCCATTCTCAGCGACAAGGTCCTGAGCTCCTCTGATGATAACAGCCGAGTCTATACCAGGGGAGCCAGCATGACAGACTCCTCCAGGAGAACCAACAGCTCCAAAAGAACCAACAGCTCCAAACAACAACACTCACTCAGGAGAACCCACAATGCTACTCTTCCTCTCCAGGTCTCCTTTTTATGCTGACAACAGTCCTCAGGTGGGCCATCTATGCTCAGCACCTGGCTAATTCAGGTGTTAAGTTGACCACCTGTTTTTAATCAACAACAATGCCAATGTGTCTTGTTTTACATTGGTAAATTTAACCCACTTTATTGTTGCTAGATTAAAACTTACTTCTGCCATTTTATGTCATACTTTCCATTTGTTGTATTTTTCCTTTTTGCTGTTTTGCATTAGGGAGGTTGAGTTTTACTTTGCTGATATATAAAAAACTCAAGCAACTCCCTTGTTCTTCCTGTGGTTCCATCCTTGCTTGTTGAGTTGGCTCTCACATCTGGGGTGTGCATGAGAGTCTCGGAGTAGGCATGTTGCCTCATTTCTGGCTGCAGGGTGAATGCGCCCAGCCTTCTCAGTTCAATATGGCATATGCTATGAACAGTGCCTTATTTCTGTTATCATAGATAAGGATGAAACTCATCCTCTCCATCTGACCCTGGTGCTTGAGGAATTTAACGGTAATTTCCTGTAACCCTTCCTACTTGCCAGACTTATTACTATGACTTAAAGTCTTGATCAAGCACACTATTAGTGTGTAAGTGCATGCAGGAAAAATGATTTGTTGGCATGGTAGCTTTGAAATAATATGGACAATTATATTCAATATTAAGCATTTGTGGCAAAGATAAATATTTACTCTAATACTCATTTCCATTTCACAGCATGGATGCACATGGCTGCCTGGAACAATGACCACATTCCCATCTTCCCTTGTAATTGGCTGAATCCATACAGTCAAGTTCTTGCCAAGGGGGCTAAGTGACTTTGGTGTGTAATGTCTTCGGAGGCGATTTGCCCCTTCCCCTGCCCTGCAATAGGGATGTGAAGGAGACTTACATTGAACAGAACTAGATGGGCTGTCCCCTGGAAATGATGGCAGCACATGATCCTGCAGATGTAATCCAGTGTGGCCACTGAGATTTTTGAAACTAGAGAAACATCGATGTCTAGCTGATTTAAGCTACTGTCATTTCTTGTCACTGTTAGTTGTAGCTACTAATCCTGCCTGATGCAGGTAGAATTTTGGGGCATTTAATTCTTATTGCTCATCACTTTATATTATAACTTTTATGTTTTTAAAATTTTAAGTTAATGTTTGGTCTGGAAAGTTAATCTTTGGGTTAGATTTGAGCTTCGATTCTAGTTTTACCAAAACCAGGAATATTTTTACTTTTTAATTTCTTTATTTGGTAAATAATTAATAGTGGCACTTTGTATGACTGTAGCAAGATTAAAGTGCTTAAAAATGCTTGTCATAGAATAGCCACATGTGCATTTTTATATGTTCTCTTTACTTCTCTATGTTGAGGAATCATATCCTGACTCCACAGAGTAAAATGATTACATTTCAGCACAAATTGATTGCATATAAAAGGATTCCTGCCCAATCTAAAACTTTCGTTGATCTTTCATTTTCCTAGCAGCTTCAAGGTACCTTATCCGGTTGACTGATGCCTAGGACAGGAATAGGTTCTTGTAGTTTGAGATCTATTGCCATTAAGTATCATTTTTAATTAAGATAAAAAATACATATTCAAACTGTTAAGAAAGAGAATTAATGAATTTCAGAAGTTTCCTGCAATGAGTTTGGATGAATTCAGTTCACTTCACTGAGCACGATACACCCCCCAGGTATGGGAGAAAGAAACCAAGGTCCTATTCTTGAGTTGCTCTGAGAGTCAGCATTAAGTCTGCAAAGTCTAGGAAGCATTCGCAGTGAGAACTGCTCAGGGCTACAGGAGAACAGAGGTGTTGGCAAGTGATCAAGCATCAGGAAGTGCCTGACGAGGTGTTGGAGAGAGGAGTTCTCTGAGTGGACCCCTGGGAGGAGTGTCCCAAGAAAGCATGGGCAGGGGCATCAGGATGGGGGAACAGCACCCTCTGAAGCAGCATGCTAGGTGTGACTGTGCACCCTGCGTGGCTCTGTCTTGGTCCTGTGTTGCAGCAACATGCCCTAGTCTGGGTATAGGTCTGGGGAGGATGGACTGATGGAAAGGTGAGAAATAGCAAGTACAGTGTTTTCAGGGGTTAGAGTCTAAATTTCCTGAAAAGCACTAAGGCCTCAGAGTGGAAGGAAAATTGGATTGTTCAGGGAAAATCACAGGTGGCAGACTACCCAGGAAGCTACTGCAATCATCTGTGTGAGAGATAAGAGCAAGAACCAAGAAATGCCATTTTGGGATGGAGGGAAGAGGGCACGTTTGGGATATTAAGGAAACAAAATTGACAGCACTTGTTTACCGATTGGATATAGGATTTCAGGGCTGACTCCTGCTTTCTGGAGTGGGTGGCTGAATGAACAACGGGGCCACTGACCCAGAGAGAATGCCCAGGAGCGCAATTCTGGACATGTGAGAAGGATGCTACGCTTCCTCACTACTCCGAACTTGTCTTGACTTTCATAGGGTACTTCTTGAAACCAGTGATCGTTTACCTGCACTGTTGTTGGGACATAATAGCAGCTCAGTTTCAAACATGTGGTGATTTAGGCAAAGTGTTTCCAGCAATAGAGGAAAGCCTGGAGCAGGCAGGTGGAAGGAGAGGGAATAGAGGTGAAGACACTGTGTGTCTTGGTCTCAGTAGATTCCTTACAAGAAAAGTAAGGGAAGTCTCAGCAGACAATTCAAGGAATCTTTGCATCCTGGAAGTCTGTGGGGTCTGCTGAAAGGAGGAGACCATGGTCACAGCTCATGCAGGAGTAAACTGTGAGCTGGTGGATGCCCTGGACCAAGAGTGACCATGGCAGAACCCAAGTAGGGAGGAGGGACAGCACTTTCTCTGAAGCTGCAGCCAGGTGGGTGGGCTTTTGTACCCTCTTTCTGTTCATACTTGGCTCAGGGACCAATGACAAGGGTACTGGCTGCTAGGTGGAAAGAACAAGAACAGAACATGAGGGCAAAGGCAAGGCAGTGCCTGTGCCAGGAAGAGTTCCCACAGCCCTGATGGGTGCTGGCTCATTTACCCACAGCCCAGCAGCACTGTAACCTACACTGTGGCTCGCGTGGACACCAGGGCAGCCTCCCCTGTCCTGGTTCCTTCCACGGGCAAGCACTACTTTATCAGGAAAGGAAGACCACAGGAGACAAAAAGAAAGAAAGTCTATCTCAGTGTCAGAAAAATTAGCTCCCATTAGTTTGTAGAGGGTGTCATTTGTGTTTTTTGTAAAACTTTACAGGTGTGACTCATCATTAGTCCTTTCTGGAACTTTGGTGATTTTGGGCAGTTTTGTGTTGTGGAGGAACATTCAGTGTTGAGTCATGATGTCTTTGTTTTGGCTAATGGGTTTTCAATTCTAAAAATTAAAAAGCATTTAAAAATGCATCTGAGATTTGTGTAATGGTACACAAGGACAGCATGGAACAAATACATGTATTACACTGTTCTGCTGGTTGCAAATATGAGAATTAAATTTCTTTTTGCTGCTTATGATTTAATTGCTCAGGGAAGTAATTTCTTTATGAAGATTGCTTTAGCTGCAGGAACATGAGGGCTTGTATTCCAAAGAGACAGTCACAGAATGTATAGTAGTCTACAAGGCTGGGTGAAGGGCAGAGACATGGGTTTTGGAGTCAGGTAGACTTGCACTGCAATCCTGCCCTTGTCACTTATTTGCTGGGTGACTTTGGCAAGTTATTTGACCTCTCTGTTTCTCAGTAAGCAACAGGGAGTGACCAGTTCCAGGGTCTGTCTCATGGAAGTGCTGCAACAATTAAATAAAATAAAGCACATAAAGACATCTGGCACATAGTAGGTGCTCAAAAAAGTTGACTTCTTTCTCCTAGAGAAGTCGTGTTAGAAAAAACAGCAACCGGGGCAGAGAACCTGGATCAAGTGCTGTGTCTACACTTGCACCTCTGAGATGCTCTTAGCTTCTCTAAATCTCACTTGCCTCATCCATAAAAAAGATTAATATAATGATACCTCCTAGTTACCTCTAGAAGATGCTATGAAACCTGCAATTCTAATAGTGTGGAAGGGTCTTTGAGAGCCACAAAACCCTCTTGGTTACCATGATGTGGACAGATGTTTATAGAAGAGCAAAAGGTGAAGGAAGGGCCTGATTGTCTGAACAGTTTATGTAGGTGAGACATTCATTCAGTATTTGACAGCTATGTGTTAGTATGGCCTGTAGCTATGCCCACTGTCTACAAGTGGAATGTGGCTGAGAGTGAATGAAGTGGAGGGTGTTGGGATTCTTCTCACTTGAACTTATCAGAGGTAAGACAGCATCACACCTTCCTGGCTTCTAGGCAAAGGGCCATTGTGGGAGGAATGCAGGAGGATGGTTCTACACTATTTACCCCTTGGCAGATTGCTGGGTCCTTAAGTAAGTAGGTCTAGTGGGGATATAGCTAAAGTCTTCTGGAGCCTTGCAGTCAATCTGGCACCCTCAGTCATCATTTCCACAGTAACAGATTTTAAATGCACAATGTGTTGAGTGTGTTACTGTGTGTGGAAGAGACAAGACACTGATGCTGTGGAGGCTGAAGACGGCAGCATCGTCGACCTTCAGTGCCCTGACATTGTGCTTCAGTGTCTGATGAGAACAACTGGGCCATACCTAGGGTTGGCTCATGGCTCTAACTTTCAGAATGAATACAATTCAAAAATACTGCTGGGACAG
>RJWT010031422.1:0-14385 GCA_004365215.1 Cuniculus paca | reverse complement strand
GGGGGCATGATTATTTTAGACTTTTGCTTACTTCAGTGACAAATACCAAGGCATGAGATTGTCCTTATTTTATACTTTCATTTGATTGTAGATATTGTTTAATTTCTTCTTTAATTTCACCTGTGACCCATTTGTTTGGAAGGGTGTTACTTAATTTCCATGTGTTTACGAAGTATTTGCAGTTGCTTTTGTCATTAATTTCCAATTTCATTACACTATGGTCAAATAATATGCTTGGAATAATTTCAATTCCTTTGCATTTACTTAAGAATATTCTACATGTCAGTATTTGGTCAGTTTTAGAGAATGTAACGTGTGCAGCTGAGAAGAATGTGTATTCTGATGTTGTCAGGTGGAACACTCTGCAAACATCTACTAAGTTCATTTGTTCACAAATTTACTTCAGTTCTGTTCTTTGCTGACTTTTTGTCTAGTTCACCTATCTCTGTGACAATGAGATATTAAGTCCTCCCATTACAATTATGTTATTATTTATTTGATTTTTCATGTCTAGTAATACTTGTCATACATAATTGGGTACTTCCATATTTGGTGTATATGTATTTATGGTTCTTATCTCTTCCTCTTGATGTTTTCCCCTAACAAGTTTGTAAGGACCTTGTTTATCTCTTCTGATCATTCTTGATGTGAAGTTCACTTTGTCCTCAAACAGAATAGCTACCCTTGCTTTTTTCTGGGTTCCTGTTGCATGGAGTATTGTTTTCCATCCTTTGACTTTCAGTCTATGAATTTCCTTTTGGGTTAGATGGGTTTCTTGTAGACAGCATATGGTAGGATGTTGTTTCTTGATCCATTCTGCCAGTCTGTTTCTTTTGATTGGTGAATTGAGGCCATTCATATTGATGGTAATAACTGATCTATATTGACTTGTTTTTGTCATGTTATTTTCCTGCTGTTGGTTCCCTAATTTTCCTCTCTGTTTAATTGCCTGCCCTGCTTGGTGATTTCTTTCTGTTGTTACTCTTGGAATTGTGGTTATTTCTGTCTTTGTCTAGATTATTTTTTAGTGCCCTTTGTAGTGTTGGTTTAGTGATCATGAATTTCTTCAGTTGTTCTTTATCATGGAGATATCTTATTTCTCCATTAATTCTGAAAGTTTTGCAGTGTACATCCATCTTGGTTGGAAGTTGTTTTCTTTCAGAACTTGAAATACCTCACTGCAAACTCTTCTTGACTTTAGGATTTGTGTTGAGAAGTATGCCATGTTTCCTTTCTCTGACAGTTTTTAACATTTTGTTCTTGTGCTTAATTTCTGAAATCTTGATTATTATATGTGTGGGTGTAGATATATTTTAATTATGACTAATTGGAGTTCTACATGCCTCACTTATCCCTATATCAGATTCTTTTCCCATGCTATTACTTCTGCAGATAATTTTTTACATCATTTGTGTTGACTCCTGATTTTTCCACTGGCACCAATTATTCTTGTATTATTTTTCTTTGCATTTTCTTGTAGCTGTTGAATTGCAATTTCCCAATCTCTTGTTATTTTCAAGAGATCTTTCCTTTCTTGATCACTAGCTGGGATCCTGTCTTCATGGTCAGAAAGTCTGTTTTCAGCTTCATTCAAGCAGGTTTGCCAACTTTCAATGGAATTTTTAATTTCCTGGATACCTGTTTGAATTCATTTCATTCATTCTATTTCTTTCCTATATTGATCATTCACAGTTTCCATCTTCATCCTATCATGATATACTTTTTTTAAATCTATCTCTACTCTAGGTTTGCTCAACATTTTCTTTATAAATGTTGACAATTCTTTTTTTACCTGAAAGATTATGATCTGACTTCCTCTATAGCCTCAGGGATTTGTTTCTTTACTTTAGTTGCCATCATTGCAGAGATTTGATGTGTGTGTCTACCAATTTCTTTTGTGTTTCTGTCTCACACATTTTCTAGGTGGGCTGGAGGTCTGAGATAGCATATGCTTCTTCATCTTGTCATTTTATATTTCAAAACATTTTTATCTTGTTTTCTGTGATGATCCTTGTGAGTGTTTGTGTAGTGGTTAGCTATATCACTAGTATTGAGACTTTTCTAGGAAAGAGTCTATTCTTCAAGGTTATCATCTATGTTTAGGAGATTCTGTTACAAGGTTTGTGTCTGTTACAAGATTCTACCTTTCCAATTAATTAAGAATGGCTTGTTGGTATCTATTTGTCTCAGTCCCCAGTCCTTTGGTGTAGGGTTGTGGTGAGGTTATTACCCCAGAGCTTCCCAGTATTGTAAGAGAAGGGAGAGCAACTGATTACAACAGATATGACATGCTAGCTAACGTCATAAAATTAGCAATAACAATAACATCAAGCATAATTTAGAAACTGACAAACTGTGGTAAGTCTTGATTTTATATTTTAGACCATAGGAGCAGATTCTATAACAAACCAATTGTAAATTAGGAGTTTGTACACAGTGTTTCCCCTTGGTAGAGTGGTTTTACCCTGTGGTGGGGAAATTTAGGGAGGATAGTGTATAAAACAAAGATAACTGGAAAGGGAGTAGAAGAAAGGCTGGATGACAAAGGTTGATCACACACACACAAGGTTTAGTAAAATAGAGAGGGGAGTAGACAAGAATGAAGGAGTATTCAAGGCATTAACTGAACTTGGTCTCTGGGTTTGGAAGACAGGATTAGTTTTCTGTGACTGGAGTTCTCCCCCATTTAGAAAAGAGAAAAAACAAAGAAAAAAGAAAAAAAAAGACAGGAAAAGAAAAAAAGGAATGAAGAAAAGAAAAGGAAGATAAAGAGAAAAAATAATGAAAATAAACTAAATTCAGAGAAAAGGTCTGGTTACCAAGTCCTGGGTTCTCCCCGAGTTGGTTGCCAGTTCCACTGGAGGCCTAAGTCACCTGTTGTCTCATACTGCTATTGCTGATTCAAACTTTGCACACTACTAGTCTTGCCTGTCCTTTGTTGGGACCCTACTGTGTCTCTGGAATTCCCTCTGGTCTCTGGCCTTCCTGAGCAGTTCACCTCAATCATGGCAGTAGCCAAGGGAGAGGTTGCTTTTTGGGCCATCCTATGTGGCTCTCCTGCATTCCCACTGGGGTGATGGGAAGGGTCAGCCTACTCCATGGTGTTCACTTGTCTTCCTGCTGGGTTCCTGAGGGGCAGCCGACTGTCCTTATTTTAGCATTGAAAAACCTCACATTCCAAGAAACTCCTTAGACCTTCCCTATTAAATTTCCATTATGCAGGCCTTGTATGCTCTCCAAAACCTTATAGCCTATTTCTCTTTAGGACTTTGACATTAGCCTTCTATGTGGACTGTATTCTTATTACCAGTACTTCATATCAAATATTATATTCAGAGCATGCATTCTCTTTAGAAGAGGCCATAGTAAGAATAATAGTCATAAACTTTAAGTACACTAAGTATGTAAAGTACATTAATATATTAGAAGATGAAATGTGACATTAGCTAATGATGATGGATATATTATATTTTTAAGTTGATGCATTTTAATGAAAAAGTAACATTTGAAGAAATACTTTAAGGAAATGAGGGCACTATCCAGTTGAATGTCTGAAGACAGAATATTCCATGGAGATGGTACAGTTAATTCTAATATCTTAATGGGAACACGTCTGGCCTATTGGAAACTACACAAAGAGGAAAATGTAATAATAATGGAGTGAAGATAAAAGAAATCAGAGATGTAATTGGCAACCAGCTCGTGTAAAGCCCTACACAGCATTGTGAGACTTTGACTCCTAATGAGTGGAGAGTCCACTGAGAAATTCAGAGCAGAAGAGAACTTTTATAGGATGAATTCTTAAGATTCACTCCAGCCACTGTGTTGCGAATAGATTGAGTATATAAAAAACATGGAAGTAAGCAGACCATTTGAGAGGCTATGCATTGGTCTGTGAAAGCGATTATAGTAGTTGTCTATTAACAGTATGAGCTGTTAAATGTGATATGCCAGACATTGATGGACTGATGATGCAAAATAAAGAGAAAAAATGTTGAAGTGCAAGAGAGACTGGGTTTAATAAAAAACACTAAGACTCCCTATATAGTAAGTGGTAGAGACAGAGTTTATCTGTACAAAGGTGTAGAGTAGGTATATAAATGTCAGGGTAAGAGCTTGGAAGAATTCTTAGTGAACATGAAAGCAAGGTTGTCAGAAAAGTATGAGGCAATAGGAGGAAGTGTTGGAGGTTTGAGCAGGAAGGAGGTCATGTGAAGTAATAAATCAGAGAATGATCGATGACAGAAATTTTGTAAGATTATATGGCAACTCAAAGTAAGTAATGTTTTGAGTGCCTTTTGTTCTTTTCTTTCTCATTTGAGAGGTGGTCCTAAAAGTGAGACCAATCTGAGTATCTGAGTGTGTGGGTGTGTGTGTGTGTGTGTGTGTGTGTGTGTTCCCAAATACATGCAGCTACATAAGGTGGTAGAAAATAGGTAGAAATTTGGATTTATATAGCTTTGCAGTTTTCATGAATACAATGGAGGAGGAGTAAGTGATTATAAAGAATTATGTTCAAATCATGATATTTAATCTCCAGATGTTACTTTTTCTTGTCTTTTATTAACCAATGATAATCTAAAATCATTTTTAAAATATCTATTGATGAACATTATACCTTACTGAATTTATTTTTGCTCAAATATTCAGGTATTATTAAACTCATTCAACTCCATGTTTATAAAGGAAAAATTCATCAAGAATCTCCCCTTTGAATGCTTAGGTTTTCAACTTATTAAAGAAAAAGTTCATAGTAAGGAAAATGACAGTCCAAATTACCACTTTGATAACAGGTTAAGGCAATCTTTGTGTAAAGGTGTAATTCCCTTGTGAAGTATTCCCTAATACTGAGCTCCTCAATTTAACAAGCTTCATAAGTAAGGCTGGAAAACACTGTATTTTTGTGGTGACTAATCAATAAAATTAAAGAATATTTTTCTCTTGCCAAACCCATTTCCAAGAAGGAAGAAGAGAAAAGAGCTATGCTACATAGAGATATGAGCGGATGATGAGCGTAAGTTGTAGGAAAACCTTATCCACACCAGGAACACCTGGAATTTCCTCATACCCTGGAATCTGCTTACTCTCATTATGGAAAACATTTGAAACTCTGTCTTCATCTCAACAAATTGAAGTAGAAATGAGGAACAAGCAATTTCCTTTGAAGTTTATGATCCATAATTTATATATGTCACTTTGTTCACCTCTCTTTTTATTACATATCATTCACATGGCCACAAATAGCCATAAAACAGGCATAGTGGACTTTTCATTTTATTTCATGAGAATTAATGAATAGAATGTGATTCTATGCACATCTGTAATTTAAGTTTTAGGCTAGTTATTATTTTTCTATGTTTTATTTTGGACATGTGAACCATTTTTAGACAAAGTTGCACTTCTTTTAATCTTTAAAGTTACAAAGTCCGTATTTCAAGTTCAGTTGACAAAATATAACACACTTCTTGAACCTATTACATTGTTGATTATCATTTAACACATAGTGGGGGTTTGGATATGCAAGGATATCCTAAAACAGCACCAAAACCCATTTAATTTCAGAAAATAAGAGTTGGGAGAAAGAGTTTTGATCATGAAGGATACATGCAATTCTATTCTACAAGTAATAAATTATAAATGAGATTTTTAATGTCTAAGACCCAAACATTCTGTTATATCTTTTCTAATCTATAGCTTCAGTTCTTTTCTTTTTGTTTGCTCCTTAAATGTTGGTGTTCTCCATAGCTTTCAGCATCACCTCACTTCTCTGTACTCCGTATCTATTCTTTTTCTTGAAAAGTCTTCCATTTTCTGTCATAAGTTACCACCTATACATCGATAAAATGTGATGCCTCATAAAACTTTGAAAAGTAAACCAGCAAAATTTGCTTCACTGCTGGAAAGAGAAATTACCCATAATTAGAATGTTTGTGAATTTGAATGCTCTTCATTAATCACACAATATTAGGCAACTATGAATTTATACCTCTCTCTTTTAAATTCACTTTTATATACCTGATAGTATACCTAAGCTTAGTTCATTTAACATCTCATGTAAATTTTATAATTACTCAAAAGTTATGTTTTTAAAATTATCATTCAAATTTTATGAGTAGAAATATTAAGCATAGGAATAGGATTTAAATACACCACATGCTTGGAAATTAGAAATAACTGGATTTCAAATGAAGTAACAATATTCCACAGCCCATATTCTGTAATGTAGTCTGAATCTTACCTCCTACAACTCCCTAGAGCACTTTGTCATCTGTCATTTCTACCACAGCAACAGACTCTGTGTTGTTCTATATTATGACATCATATTTGATCAATTCATTTTAATGACTTCTCAAGAATTATAAGAAAATTCATTTTTCGGAAGTCTTACCTTTCCAAGGCTAATCATCATTTCCACTTCTGTTTTTATGAATTCATACATTATAAAAATCAATGAAAAACAAACTAAAGAAATTATAAAAAATGCATGAAAATTAAACAATACTCTTAAATAATCAGTGGGTCACAGAAGAAATCAAGGAAGAAATAAGACAGTTCCTAGAATTAATAAAGACAGGACACCATACCAGAATTTTTGGGACACAAGAAAAACAGTTCTCAGAAGGAAATTTATGGATGTGAATGTCCCCAAGTAAATAACTAATGATGTTGTTTAATTTCTTAGAAAACCAAGAACAATCCAATTCAATATTAGTACAAGTAAGAAAATTACAAAGATCAGAAAAGAAATCTATTAAACTGAGATTTAAAAAGTAATTTAGAGATCAATGAATTGAAGAACTGGTTCTTTGAAAAAATAAGCAAAGTAGACAAAAAACCTAAGATAAGCTTACCACAAAAGGAAAGAAACCAGGACTAATTCAATTCAAAATGAAAAAAGTGAAATCACAGCAAATATTACTGAAATCTATAAGATTAGTAGCAGCTGCCTCACAAAACAATACATCAAAAATTTGGAAGAAATTCAGAGATTCCTGGATACATGTGAATTACCAGAATGGAACCACTAAGTTATAAAAACACTGAACAATCCCACAACAACCAATAAAATTGAAGTAGTAATAAAAAATCTACCAACTAAGAGAAGCCCATGTATTGATGGATACATTTCTGAATTCTATAACAACTTTAAGGAATATCTAAGATTAATATTCCTCAAACTCTTTCATGATGTCAAATGAAAATGAATATTCCCAAAGTTATTACTGGAAGCTAGCAGTACCCTGATTCTAAAACCCTATGACTCAATAAATGTAAAATATCACATAGACAGAAGCAAGGACAAAAATCACATAATAATTTTGACACAGAAAATGCCTTTAACAAAATCTAACATCTATTCATGATTTAAAAAAAAACAGGCATAGAAAGACATTATTTCAACCTGGTCAACAGGCATTTATGACAAAGCTGCCAACAACATATTAAATGGGGGAGGGGACTGAAAGATTTCCCTATAAAATAAGACTAGACAAGGATGTATACTGTCACTAATCCTTAAAATATTGATCAGAGAAATAAGCCAAGAAAAAGAAATTCAAAGGTGCATATAATAAAGAAAATTAACATTATTTTTAGAAGACATGATTCTCTACAAAAAAATTCAAAAAATTTGCACCATAAGTTTCTTAGCATTAACAACCAAACCAAGTAATACGACAAGATGCAAACACAGCACACAAAAATCTGTAGCATTTCTGGACATCAACAATGAACTCAATAAAAAACATTAGGAAAATAATCACATTCACAATAACTTCTGGAAAAATTAAATAAATAGGGATTAACCCAATGAAAGAAGAGACAGATTTCTACAGTGAAAACTACAGTACTCTGAAAAAGATCCCATTCCTAGACAGGCAGTATCAATATAATCAAAAAAGGCCAGACTTCCAAAACTGATACACAGGTTTAATGTGGCTCCAATCAAAGTACCAACAGCATTTCTTGTAGAACTAAAAAAAATAATTCTAAAATTCATATGGAACCAAGTGAGACCCAGAATAGTAAAAACAATTGTGGGTAACAAAAGCAAAGCAGGAGACAACAAAATCCCAGATTTGAAGTGATATTACAAGGATACAGTGAAAAAGGAACAAGGCGCTCACAAAAAAAACCTTAATATGACTCCATGGTACAGAATAGAGAATGCAGAAATAACTCTAGACATGTTCAGCTATTTGATCTTTGACAAAGGGTCAAAAAACATCACTAAAGAAAACACATCCTCTTTCACAGTGTGCTAAACTAAAATCAAAATGGTTAAAAAAATCCCAATGTAAAAACACTTAATCTATTGGAAGGCAAAACTCTCAAAGACATAGACATAGGCAAGGACTTTCTGAACGGAACCCAAATATGGCACAAGAAATGGCACCAAGAATCAACAAATGGGATCATATCCAATTAAAAAACTTCTGCACAGAAAGAAAACAACCAAAAGAGTGAAGAGATAACCTACAATATTTGGAAAAAAATATATTTTCAGCCTATTCCTCAGAGGAATAATATCATGAAATGAAAGCAACTCAGAAAAATTAGATCCCCCCCAAAAAAACCCAATCAAAAAATGATTAACTGAAATGAATAGACACTTTCCAGAAGTACAAATGGTCAATAAATACCTGAAAAATGTTCAACATAGGTGGCCATTAGAGAAATGCAAAGCAAATCAACACTGAGATTGTATATCTTACTCCAGGAAGAATAGATATCATCAAAAAGTCAAATGATAGCAAATGCAGGCGAGGTTGAAGGGAAAAAGGAATCCTTCTATACTGTTGGTGGGAATATAAACTAATTCAAAGTCTATGAAAAACAACATAGTGTTTACTCAAAGAACTAAAACTAGAAATTCCATTTGAACTAGCTATTCCACTCTAGGTATCCTCCAGAAACAGTCAAAGACATGGTGTTTCAATGATACTTGCATATATGTTTATAGCAGCACAGTTCATATTATCTAAATCTTGTTAACTGCCTATATTTCCATCAACAGATGAATGGATAAAAAAATTGTGGTGTTTATACACAATGGATACTATATTACTGTGACATAAAGAAAAATAAACGTATAATTTATAGGAAAATGGATGCATCATGAAATAAATCAGCTGAAATAAATCAGACGCACAAGCTTAACTATCCCAATGATTTCTCTTATATGAGAAGCCCAAAACATAAATAAAAATAAAAATAAAAATGTTTAATTGAAGTAGGGAGGCAGATCTTTTTAAATTGAGAAGGACATAAAGAGATGGCAGGAGACATGAGGGGCGAGATAAGAGATGGCAGAAACACTGAGATGTTTTGTGTCCATGTACTAAATCCCCACAAGGACCTTACTCATTATATACAGCAGACACATAGTAATGAAAATGAAAGTTGAAGAGAAAAACACAAAAGAACAAAAAAATGCTCAGTTCGTTTTTCAAGTTAAGTTAAAGCCATTGTCTTATGCTTCTTAGTGAAGGTCTTGGAATAGTAATGAGTGATAGCCAGTGCAATTTTACTAAACTATCCTGAAATGAGTTTGTCTTTTATTTCCTTATTTTTGGTGTGTTTTGTGAGATTTAATTATACTTTCTCAGTTCTCTTTGCTTATGCAAAAGAATCTCATAAATTAGTTGACAGTTATTTAAGATATATAAAATCTGAAGAATATTAAAGGAGCTTTCTTCTCTGGCCCTCATGCTTTAAAAACCTGCATTTGTTCAAAAACACTTTTCTCAAAATTGTCATTATAGCATACTGTGGTTGGAATCAAATCTAAACCCTAACTCCTTAGAAATATCTTCAATATGCCGTAAAGAATGTGCCGAAATGACATGGCCAAAGTCTCCTAAACACCAACTATAATCTTTTTTGTGAAGTGAATGTGAAGCTTTGTTTCTTGCCGTCTCGGTCTTCTCCACTTCCACACTCTATATTTTTAAAGTGAAATGATTTGATTTGAATTGCAAATTTCATCACATATATAGTTTTATTCTCTTCTATGTGGATGAGTGACAGTGGTATATAAGAGTTAACAAACCTTATCCCTTCTTAAATACATTTCTGGTATTGAAAGCTAACAGAGCTGAAAGTTGAATGGGAAAGAGCTCAGCTCCTGTATTCATTCTTTTATTTGTGTCCTGAAAGGGCCTTAGGAAGAAAACCTGATAGAAATGTCATAGCATTACTAAACAGATCGAAGTCCAAGGTAGGAAAATAAAAGACTGGCGTTGCTGCTGCTTTTGTCATTTTATATGCAGCGGATAGTGCTTTCAAAACGAGGGCCTGAGGCTATGCGTGCCCTTTAATTCCTCTACCCTGAGAAGAAGTGAGTCCATCCTTCAATGATCTACTGAAAGAAGCCTTTAAAGAAACTCCACGTTCCAAGAACACAGATCCCTTGTTAGGATGACAATAACATCCGAGCACACAGGAATATCCCCTGCCCACTCCAGCGCTCGTCCGGGAAGATGATGAGCACGACTGCGCTGGCACACACGTTCTGGAATACGTGATGCTTAGTTTTACTGGAATATACAGTTCTGTCTTTAAAGGCTGTAGCAACTATAGTGATAATTTGGGTGTCATGGGAGATCATTTGTTAACATATGACAGTCAATTAACTCAAAATATTATAATCGTACAAGAAAAATTAACAATTTGTTTCAATTTAAAGCAGCAAAAGTAGTGTAGAAAAGAAAAGCCTTTGAAGTTGTGCAGTATTTACTGCCCTCACTCATTTCATTTTTGATTCTCTACTGTTACAGTTTGTATATAGATGGCCCCCCCACCAAGCCTCATGTAGTCATGGAAGCAGCTGAATCTAGCATTTGTGACTGACTCCTTGTCTAGTGCTGGGATTGGCGGTGTGAGTTCTGCACCCGCCCAGGGGTGGAGCCAACATACAATGTAAGGTCGGAATGGGGGCGTGTTTTTCCCTCTTGGGCGCGGTTCTCACTTGCAGCGGCGGTGAACAGCTGCCCCTCAGCCAAGCCAACCTGCCTTGCAACCAGCTGAGTATGGACTGAAACCCCCAAAACTGTAAGAAATAAACCTCTCCTTCCTTCACCTTGGGCGTCAGGTATTTTGTCTGAACAACAAGAGAAAAGTAACCAAGACATCTATCTTAAAGAAAATGGTTAACTTTTGGGCCTCATTTTCCATTCTTGTTAAATAAGGATAGTATTATGAACTATATTGAGTCATCGAGGATTAACTGAGATAACATAGAAAAAGTACCAGTGTATATTAATCTCACATTGGAAATTAATTCTATTCTTCATTGAAATTAATTTGATTCTCCTGTGGGTCATGGCATTACTAAGGATCTTTTTTTTAATTTTTGAATTGATGAGAATTACAGAAGTTTATTATGGATCTGTCTCTTAGAATAAGTAAAGATGATTGATCATTTCTTTTTCCAGAAGATTAACAATTAATGATTTATTGAAAATAAAGATCTGGGCTCAAATTTTAGGCAGAATAAGTAGATGCATGCTGTACCTCATCTTAGGGAAGCCTTAATGGGTAGAATAGCATAAGACACATTTGTGCTACAGTATCATAATATCTGAGAATACAGCATTGTTTTGCCTAATACTGTAATACTGCCACTGGTAATGGAATGATAAAGGAATTTAGATTGAAAGAATGTAAGAACTGTGGGTTTAACCTGAAGTTAAGTAGGAGAATAAATGATGTGAGTGTTGGCTATACAGTTTAACACCTGTCTGTTATTCTGGGAAAATTGTACATTAGATTTGAAATTTCCATATTATTAATCAGTGCTGCTTTTAAAAAAGGTAACGACAATGCAATTACTGGAAAATATATTTTATATTTAAACTGATTTTGAATAAACCTTCTAAAATGGATAAAAATCTTGTTGCAATATAATACAATACCAATAAAATCAACAAAACTATTGTATGGGAAATAAATAAAACTATTATATTGGAAATACAATGAAGAAAATCAAAAGAAGAATGAAAAACTAGAAAAACTGTTTGCAGTAGGTGTCACTAATAAAGGCTTTGTGTAAAAAGATTCTTTAAAAATGAAGAAAAAGATCAAATCTTCAATTCATTAAAGTGTCAAAGAACAGATCATCAAAAAAGTTACAAAAAAAGTATATAAATTAAAAGATGCTCAGTGCTCAGTTTTATTCTTCAAATAAATGCAAATTGAAAACTTCAAGACACCACTTTTAACCTGTGAAATTGGTAAAACTTCCAATGCCTGATGCTACGAACTGTTGCCAAGTTGTGAAGAAACAGGAACATCTGAGTGCCAGGGGATATGATCCCACCTCTGTTGTTTAACTGAAGATGTAACTAGGAACTTAGCCTAAAGATACAGCTCCACAGATACACAATATCATAAGAGCAAATTTATTCTCTGAGGTACTATTTGTCTTAACAAAATATCGGAAACGTATTGACACGGTGTATTCATATGGAAGCATAAACAAGCATGCACAAACTCTATAAACTGCTACAGAATGTGTTACAAAATATGTTATTTGGTGAACAAAAATAATGCTAAAATAATACCTCATCCTCTACCATTTTTAAGGAGTGATATGAAGACACAGTCTATGTGTTTCTATTTGTCTGGAAAGAGTCCTAGGAAAAATAAATCAAGATAATAACAATCATTACCCAGAAAGAATGGGGGAAAATAGTGTTAATGGGATAATGGAGGCATCGAGAACTTGCTGAGTAAAACATTGTATATAGTACTGATTTTTGAAGCATGTTAAACTGATGATAAAAAAATCAATCAACTCCACATTGTATCTAAACAAAAACAAATAAACCTAAATGAATTTCTAATTTCAAATAACATATACAAGAACATGAATGAATTCAAGTAACTTTTGGATGAAATACTCTGAGTACAAACATTTAATAGTGAATATTCTAAGGATAAAAATAAGCACAAATAGATGATTAGCAGTATTTTGGAATTGCAATAGAAATATATTGGATAGCTGGGGATCTAGCTCAGTGGCCTAAGTGCCTGCCTGGCAAGTGCAAGGTCATGAATTCAATACCTGGTGCTGCAAAAAAAAAAAAAAAAAAAAAAAAAGAAATATATTGGATGGGAATACTGCCTAGAATACAACAACCCATGCAATACCACTCAACTATTTCAATTGCCATTTCAATTGCTTTAAAAATTATCTTGTTTGTATGTTTTTATATTCTAAAACATTAAATTAAACGTCAGAAAATGTAATCTTATATTTTAAATATACATCTTATGATAATAGCAAAACATTAGTGATCTATATCTCAAAGCTAAACATATTTTTCTGTAGATCATAGTTTTTGGGTAACTTTTATTTTCTTTTTGAACATGTACAGTTTTAAAATTTTTATGTTTCTAATTCTGAAGTGTATACATTTTGACATAAGATACAAAAATAAATTCAAGATACAGTATTACATATTTTGAAAGAAAGATCAAATCTTCAGAAAAAAATGAGATTCTAATGCTTCCTTTTCTAAGTCACAACACAGCAATCTTCACAGTCAACTTTAAATTGCGTTAAAACATCTTTTGAAACAACTGCCTCAATTCAGGGGAATTAACTGAATAAGTGAAAACAATTTTCAGGTATTGTAACGAGAATTCAGTGAAATGTATGATACACCAAACAAATTTTTCTTGAAAATCAAAGAAACAATTTTGGAGTCATGATTTTCTAAATCTGACAATCTTAAACTGTAACTATATTGTATCACCTAGATTAAAAATGTTATGCTTTTTGTGAGTAAACAAGTGATCTGTTTTAAAATAAGAGACAAATAAGCACAGAAATTCAGAACCAGTTATTGGTGTTCTGATAAACCACTGTGGTGTTTCAATGAACTTAGTTTCATATAATGAAAGTGTATAAAACTAAATAAAGTTTACATTTTTGGCTAAATGAATTTGCATTGACTGCTTATGGAAGCTGTCGAAAAGACTGACAAACTAGATTTCAATTTAAATAAAATCTATAATAAACTTTATGAAAGTTGGGGATAGTGATGAAGGACTAAAGAAAGAGAAGTGCGCCTGGAATTATTTAGCCTCTTTAGTAATTATGTGAAATCAGAGGTAAACAGGTTATAACTGAAAGCTTCTGAAAATGTATAGTTCACACATTTGTAATATATGTATTAACTGTGTATATTTTCATATATTCATATGTATGTGTGTTAAGGTTTTGTATGTGCTGAGACACATAAAGGAGAGACCTAGAAGTTTAAAGAACACAAAGTATTTTAAAGTAGAAATTAAAGTCTCAATGAAAAGGCTACTTAGGAGATAAGGATGTTTGAATAGTGGCTAGCAGAACATGTTTAATAAATTTATCAACTATCC
>RJWT010031421.1:0-14395 GCA_004365215.1 Cuniculus paca | reverse complement strand
TATTACTGCTCTAATTCTGATGTCATCTTCTTGATGTGTATGTCAGTGGGCAGAGGCTTTCTGGAAATAAAGGAACCTGCTCAAGATTTGAGCTTAAGACTCAAAATCTCCTGTGCTCTCTAAGTAATAGTAAAGTGATTATTTGAGTGGCAGTTGTGGGCTAGTGAGCCTGCTAGTTCTGTCAGAGGCTCAATAATTAGGCGCATGACATTTACCATCTTTACTAGTCACTTGCCCCTCACTAGGACAAAATACCAAACTGCTGTGTCATAAAAGATGCGGTTTATTTTGACTCACAATTTCACAGGTTTCAGCTCATCATTGGCTTCTCTAGGACAAAAATGGCATGGTAGGAGGTGGTAAAGTAAAGCTGCTCACCCCATAACAGCCAGGAAGCAAAGAGAGAAGGTAGGAGCCAGAGCCATGCCCCCAGTGACCTGCCACAACCAGCCTTCACCTCCTAGCAGTACGTTCAGCTGTGAACTCATCCGTGGCTGAATCCCCAGATGACTGCAGTACCCCAAGGTCCAGTCAACTCCCAAGAGCCTCACCTCTGGACATGTTAGACTTCTGGGGCATATTTTAGATTTAAACCATAATACAATGATTATTAGTAACAATTACATATCTTTTCTCATTGCATAGTTTAGCTTGATCTATTTTAAATGCATAGTCTGGCATCTTCCAAATCAGACCAGTTCACATACGTACAGCATGTGAATGAAACAGGTGGGGACCTTCCGAGAACGTATACGTGCTGCTCCCTGGTGGCAGGGCTGCCCTTCTGTTATCCAAAATGTGAGACATAATTTCAAAACCATCAATGCAGATACATAGAAAGCTAAGTAGGTACTGTCTGGACCATGAAGTGTTTCACTGTAACCTGTTTGTAAGATGCTAGGAGATGACAAAGGTAAGGACTTTTTGGGTCCTGTGATAGAAATGTAGGCGTTCCGTTTGAAATGCACCAGACACCTTCCTAACAGTATATAGATGTGAAAGTATGGCAGTGACATCTGAGGGAAGGCTAGGCTTTATTCCATTGTGCAGGGACCTGACAGTCACCTTCTCACTAAGAGCATTGTGTCTCTGAAGTGGGGTCAGTGAATTCACTCTGCACAGGGCAAGATTGGCCTGGGGACGTGGGACATCTCATAAAGCAATGTGTGGTCAGAAGGCTCTGGGAGAACAGGGCAGAGGGGGGAAAGGTTAGGTGTATGGCAGGGGCCCAGAACGTCTTTAATCTGTGGGAAGCTATGGAAAAGCCACCTGCCCCATGGCTCACTCCCCTTCCAGAATACAGAGTGACAGATACATCTCAGTGGCTTTGATCTTAGTTAACAAGTACCACAGAAAACAAACTTTATCTGAAGAGAAAATGCTAGTTTTCCCTCCATGCCCTCTCTTTACCAGAATATTTTCTGAGGGAAAACGCAGCCCTGAATTGACTTTGCTTGCTGGTGACTTGGGCTCTGCAAAAGTTGTGGAGAATGGGCAGCCTTCAAGGACACTTGGGAACCTTTCCTGAAGTGAGCAAATGAGTCCCATGTTGGGATTCTAGGAAGTGAAGGTGGCAGGGTGAGTGGCTGAACTGTGCAGTTTTGAAAAACAGCAGGACAGAACAGGTCCCCTGGCTGGTCCTGACCATCCCAAGCTTTCTGTTCCAACTCAAGCAGTTGCAGCGAGTCCCTTCTACCTGAGGTACTCTGTCTGTGGTGAGCGGGTCTCTTCTGCATTCTGGAAATGATCATTACTCCTTAGAATTTTAGAGCATTGTTTATTTGCGTCAATAAAGGTTTGAAATTTCCAATTAAAGTGGAACCTCTGCCAGGCATGATGGCTCATGCCTGTAATTCCAGAACTCTAGGCTGAGGCAGGAGAGTGGCAAGTTTGAGCCCAGCCTGGGCAACTTAGCAATTTACGAGATTCTATTTTAAAATAGAAGAACTGAAAAAGGTTGGGGATGTAGCTCACTGCCAAGGCTGTGGGTTCAATTCCTAGAAATACAAAATAGTAATAGTAATAACAATAATAAATACTAAGTGAGACCTCTGAAAGGAGTGACATGAATGTCTTGGTATATGCTTACGACTTCATGTGAATGCTTAGGATGGCATTTAGATAAAGGAAATCTGTGGAGCCAGGAGGAGCTGCTGAGGAGTGGGATGTGCACAGAGGGGACCCCTGCTGAAGGAAGTGGGGCCAAATGGTGTGGCTCATCACTGGGGTTTTTTTTCCGCACCCCCTCCAGGGTGTGTATGGGGTTGTTCTTGTCTATGTATACAAGTGTGTAGGTGCATGAGTATGTAGCATGTCTGTGCGCACTTGCGTGTCCACTCATTTCTGTGTGCTTGTGTGCACATGTGGGTGGGCATATCATTTGTGTGTGAGATGTGATGAAAAGATACACTTAATGTTTAAACTAAAATATGTGCTGCAGTTAGTTAAAAGACATATTACCCCTAAACCTCCTTAAAATAGTCCTTTTTGCTTTGACCACATCCCATTATTTTGCCACTCTCTGAAGGTTTCTTGAAGTTATCTTTATGAAGTATGATTTAAAGAAAAAAGCACAGCAACTGCTGCTGCCTAGTGCCATCTGATGGAACAGCGAGCTTGAGAAAACATTACACTGTCCTCATCCACCTTATTTACAAGTCTGGCACCATGCAACTTCTGAGTCTTCCCCAAAGTCAAAATGATCCTGGCGGTAAGGTAGTGACCATTTTGCATCAATTCAGGACATCAAGACAGCCACAACAAAGCAACTAGAGACCTCAAGAAAGAGGACTTGTCAAACTACTTCAAAAAGTGGCAAAAGCAGCAGGATTGGGATGTTGGAAGCGAGAGGAAATATTTTAAGGGACATTAATGGCAGTCTGCCTTTTACTGTACTAAATGTTAAAATTTAAACATTCACCATGTTTTTTGATCATACCACATCTGCTCATGGTGGGGGATACTTGCCTAGGTGGTGTACTTGCCCATATGTGTGTATGGAGGAAAAGAAGGTCAGATTGGGGGAACATTAATAGTTGTTGATGCCAGGTGATGGGCACATGAGGTTTCTTTTTCCTTTTCCCTGTATCTTTGTGTGTCTCTGAACATGTCACTATAAATAGTTAAAATTGATTGGCAAAATACATTAATTCCCAAGTTTCTTATTACTGGTAAGGAAAATTTGTTTTGCCGGTTTCCTCATTCCACCTGGTCGCATTACCATAATTGTCTTTAAACTTATTTGTCTACAGTATTTTGTTTTGATTCTACAGAGTAAAGCACTTAAGGTTCATCTCTCCATTACATTATTATCTAATATCATCTCCTGAGAGCTGACAAACTGTTGAGCCAGCAGTTTGAGTAGGCAAAGGATGAAATTGAATAAACACTGGTAGTTGTAGAGTTGCTAAGATGAGTTCATGGGAGGTGACTTTGCATGAGCTTACGCTTCTCTTCTTAGAGGATACTGTGAATGAAAGGTGCTTTTTGACTGGCTTGGGAGGAGAAGGATGGGTGATCATCTGGAGACATACCCATACTGGCCTGTCTATTCTGGCGAGCTTTCAAGGATTTTCTGCAAGAGAGGCCATATGCAAGGAAGGACCTAGAAAGTGGCACAGCTAGTCAACGCTTTTTATGTTGGAGAAAGATCAAAAGCGAAAGGTTTGAACTCAAGTTTGGTATAGTTTTTCTTCAACGGACAAAAATGAGTCTTTAACAAGATTTTGTGATAGAAGATTGGTCATCCACTGTCGTTGGTGACAGTATTTCTGAGGAGGTGGTGGTTGCATACATATGGCCACACCTCCCTCAGTGTGGCACTGTGTCAGCCTGTGTCTGAGAAAGAAACTGCTTACCAGGAATGTGCTTAGTTTTAGGGAGAAAGCACAAGAAAAGTTATGTCAGGGTCAGAGTGCATGTCTTTGGAGGACTCATTTCATTCCCTTTTTTCCTGAGACTGAGCTGGTGATCCTTGCTTGGCCTCAGATCCAGCTAAAGGGAGGCAGCAACCACCTTGCCAGGGACAGCACAGGGACCCTGTGGATCATGGGAAGTCATTGCCACTGGCCTGGAATGCAGCCTGGCATCCTGACCTCAGGGGCATGTGCAGAGACTGAGAGGCCTGTGAAGAACTCCGTTCCCCTTGGCTTTGATGCTAATGTGCCTCGGGCCGAAGGTGTCATTCCTTGGTCTTTGGGGAGGACTGTGTGTAGAGGGCTCCAGGTGGAGCTGGCTCCAGCACAGGGGCTTGGCATCAGGCGTGGCTAAGTGCCACCCTGAGAGGGCTATCCAAGGCTGACCACCCTGCCAGTGGTCCCTGGGAGGGACTTTCTAGAGGCCGAGGAGGAACAGGTTTGAGCACAACACATTGTGCTGTATGCAGCAGCATCCTGGTCCCTCTCCTAACCATATGGTTGGTTGGTGCGTGCGTGTGTGCGTGTGTGCGTGCGTGCTTGCTTGCTTGCTTGCTTGCTTGCTTGCTTTCTTTCTTTCTTTCTTTCTTTCTTTCTTTCTTTCTTTTCTTTCTTTCTTTTTTCCATATGGTTTCTAATCTCTCATGTTTTAGGAGTCTTTTGTATACCTGAGTTTATTACTTGGTGCATTAAATTATGTATGGATGTTAAGACAAGGTGCAAGAGACCATCGGGCTTCTGGCCAGGAGGCCCAAGGTCAGAGTGGTTCACCCTCTCGTCCGTGTCTGTGTGGATGCCTCACACAGCTGTGCCTCTGACCCTGGCTGTTCCCTGCTGGGAGACAGCTGAGGTGCATGCCTGCTAACTCAGTGTGGTGTTCATGTGTCAGGAGAGAGCCACCTCCTGCTGCTGATGCCCACGGCCTCCCACATGCCTCCTCCACCTCTGCGGAGTGGCAGCTCTGCTAATGTGGTAATCAGATTCACATTACCACACCTGATTGCACCTTCACTAGAGAATGCATTGCCAGAGGGGAAAAGCACCAGAAGAATGTTTCCAAAAGTGGGACTGTTCTCCCTCTGTTGAGGCTCAGACCTCTCCCTCCTCACTGGGTACTGTTGCTTTGTAAAAATTCTACGTAAAGAGACATGTGCTCACATCATATTTAAATCTACACTAAGAAAAGTGTGAAGTAAACACCTAAAAGACTGTAGCTTTGAAGTATTAATGCTGATTACTTTGTGCAGGTGAAAAACACTACCCTTGGTTCCATGATTTTGTTGGCAAGACATGGCCTGGGGAAGTCTGCAAGCCAGGCCCTTGGTCCCCTGGCCACTACCAGGTTGTGCTGGGCTCTCATTGGGGTTCCCGCAGAGTCGTCTGAGGAATGTAGCGCTATGATGTTTTTAGTTCCAGGAATGTTGACTACTTCGGGGCTTTCATTTTATCTTTTAAACTAAACATTGACAAAGCAGCAGAGCTGTATGACTGTGGAAATAAAGGAATTGAGTTGAACTGACTGGGCTGCTTTCTATGAGCAGCTGGATATAATGGCTAATAAAACTGGCACAGGTGGCAGTCCCTGTGGCTGCTGCAGCCAGGAGAGCCTCACCTGTGGTTTCTCCTCAGGGGCGGCAGTCCAGAATCAGTGCTGGCAGTGGAGCAGTTCCTGGACTTTTTGTCTCCAGGTCGGGTCCTGCAGCCATGGCCCGTTTGTTATTTTGTTGAGATGTCACGTGCTTAGGGAAGTGGCCTGGGTCTTCATTCCTCCAGTTGAAAATGGCTCTGCCTCATGCACCACTCCATCCATTAGATTAGCTGCATCTCTAGTCTTTCGGCATTTAAAAATTAGGCACTTGCTGTTCATATGTTCAGTTCAAACTGTTTTTTTGGACCCTTTCTGTTTTCCACAGTAATTAAGTTTTACAATCTTAATTATATAACTAAAGAAGAATCAGAGTCAAATATAATAATAAAGTTTTTCTCTTTTTAGTATTGGGGTTGGAACCCAAATACACTACTACTGAGCTACATCATCAGCACCTTTTATTTTGAGATAGTCTCACACAGTTTTCCAGATGCGCCTTGAACTTGGCGTCTTCCTGCCTCAGCCTCCGCATTACAGGGCTTACAGGTGTGCACCACCAAAGCTGGCAATGGCAAACTTGTAATGAGACCAGCCAAGTGCTGCCCACATGCTGAGCATTTTGCATACACTCTTCTCATTTGTTGCATGAAAGACACTTGTGAAATGGCTATTTTCTTCCATTTTACAGATGAGGAAACTGAGTCCAAGCAAGAAAACTAACTTGCTCAAAGTGGCACAGATTGCAAGTGGCAAGGATGGTGTTTGATCGCACTTCTGCTGACTCCCAAGCCCCTGCCCAGAATCTCTAGGTGTTCAGGAACAGGAGAAGGGGCTTAGGAAGAGTCGTTCACATCCACATATCTCAGGTTAGGCAGGACTTTTGGCCAAAAGTGGAGCAGTATCTTAGCTTCTTAACTCTTCTCTCTTTGTTGCCCTCTCTCAGGATGCGGGGAGTCAGCAGATAGGTTTCTTGCTTGGAAGCTGTGGAGTTACTGTAGCCTTGACTAGTGACGCTTGTCACAAAGGACTACCGAAAAGCCCGACAGGAGAGATCCCGCAGTTCAAAGGTACGCCAAAGAGCCCGTGAGATCTCGCAGGCTTCCCGAGACCTTTATGTCCTTTCCAAGACTGCTCCCTACTCGGGGGAAGCCCTGTCAGCTGCAGCACACAGGTCTGCTCATGTGTCAGTGTCTTCGATGACACACATGGCTCCTCAGCTCTGGGTGACATGGTGTAACTACTGGTTGCTTGGGTGCTCTTTTGTTGACATCGTCTTGGATTTGATGACAAAGAGAAACATCAGAGATTTCATCCAGCCTGATGTGGTGTTTGAAAGTGTGTCAGGGAAATGGAAAGAGGAAATTTGCAGGCTTTTCTGGGTATGCCTTACTTAAAGGAATTTATCATTTATTTCCAAGGTTGGCCAAAGCTTTTGTGGTTTGTCACAGAGTCCAAACACCTCTCTAAACCTCCTCGAGATTGGTTCCCTCACATTAAAGATGCAAATAATGACACTGCTTATATTGAGGTAAGTCACTGTATCCTTCCACTGGGTCCAGTTGTGTACTTTGAGAATTGACACATATTTCTCATCATAACATCAGTGCCAGAAGAGTGAGACTCAAAGTATCTCAAACACCATGAGATGCCAGGCCTCTTAGTGCGTATCGGTAATCCCAGTTCTCTGGAAGGCTGAGGCAGGAGGATTTCAAATTCAAGCCCAACTTGGGCAAATAGCAAGACTCTATCTAAAAATTTTAAAAAGGGCTGGGCATGTGGCTCCATGCAAAGCCTTTGAGTTCAATCCCTAGTCCTGTAAAATAAAAAAGAAAAAGAGAAATACTTTCAGAGGCGGATGGGTGGGCACAAGGACTTTGTTAGAATGACTTTGCCATGCACTGTCTCTCATTTCAGTACAAGACGTGTAAGGATGGAAGCGTTCTTGGCGTGACTGTGACAAGGATTGCACTGCTGACACACTGCCAAGCACTCACACAGGCGTGCAGTTACACGGAAGGTGTGGACCAGACCCAGACCCCCAGGCACCTTGGTTCTCTGAGATACTCTGTTGTCCAGGATGCATGATGGAGAGCCACCCTGTGTTTTCCACTAGTAATCATGGAAGTAGTTGAATGTGTTACTCAACCAAATGTAACCTAATTGCTAGTGTAGCCTGTTGGCTGTGTTATTGTAACCATTCCACTGGACTGACTGGCTAAAACCACAGACATAGTCCTGAGACCAAAAGTCCAAGACCAGAGACTGGTAGAGTTGGTTCTTGATATGGTTTCCCTTCGGATTGTCGATGGCACTTCTCACTGTGTCCTCACCTCCCCTTTCTTGTGTGTGTGCCTGGGGAAAGAGGTTGCTCTACCCTCTTACAGGGATGCCAATTACAGCTGCATTCTTAGGATCTTATTTGATATTAATTACCTTTTTAAAGGCTCTACTGCCACACACATCCACATGGCGGAGGGTAATACTTTGTCAATATGAACTTGGGGGTGCATACTGTAGTCCGTAACAGTTAGTATCATGGACATTCCTTCCTGACTGCCCATGAGAATATCTTTGAAAGCTTAAAAAAATGCCCATGCTTTGTCACAACCCTGCCCACTGAATGAGAATCTCAGGGGATGAGAATTTTGCAGGCTTACTGTGTGGGCTTCCACGGTGAATAAAACCGGTGAACTAATGATTTTCTCCACAAGTTGCAGGTAGAGAGGTAGAATGAGCAGAAGTAACAGTGATAACAACTGTCAGTCAGACCCAGAGAAGGAAGGGTTAAAACAGATATCTTGCACACTCTGACTTGTCACCCCATGTCCTGTGCAGGGGCACAGCTACAACAGGACCTCCTCTCTAGCAGCATGCCCCCAAAATAATCCTGGAATATTCTTCTGTCCTTAGTTCTACAAATCTCATTTGCTTTATTGTCCCAGCCCCACCTTTGAACACTTTTGGTCAAGCATTGTAGACTCAGGCATTGCCAAAAATGGACTTCCACCTTCCCATATAAGGCAAGCTGACAGCAAGGTATGCTTCTCTTTCTGGGAGAGATGCAGGAGGGAAATGAAAAGAATTCTTTTTGGAAGAGAAAGCAGCAGGGAGACAAGGGGGAAAATAAATATGTAAAGGAAAGGATCTGTTTTTAAGGCATGGTGTGAGTAGCTTACTTGTTAGACTATTCACCTGTTCACCAGGCCTGGCCACTGCTTTCCGGTGGTCTGACTGACGGCTGCAGAATTTCTATGTCAATGTAGCAAAGTGGTTTTCTTCCAAGATCATGATTACTCCCAGAGGTGGTGTTAGGTTTTCATTGCAGTGTCATGCCTCTCTTTCTTGTACAGCCGAAACCATTGTGAATGTGCTAGACTTCAAGAAGGACGTCGGGCTGTGGCACGGCATCCTGACGGTAAGCAAGCCCCACCTGCCTTGCTGTGTGTCTGTGTCTTAGGCGGACGTGTTCAGTGTCAGCACTCAGATTTTGCTTTGTATATAGAGTGGCGTGGGTAAGTCCCTTTGTCTCATGATAGGAAGAAGGAAATCTTTTTTAGGGTCCCTAGGTTGTCGGCTCAGGTAGCTTTCAACAATCTGATGGAGACAGTTGCTTTCAGTGGCTGCTCACTTTTGTCCTGGAGCCATGTGTCAAGGTTAGAGCTGTAGGAACAGCTTTCTAAACAGTCATGTGAAGTTCACTATCTTTCTTCCTCCACTTTCGGCTTTTGAGATTGTACAGTAATGTTATTAATGTCTTATTTGTGCTTAGGTCACTTTTCTCTATGTTTAATCTGACTAGGATGTTCTTATTTTTCTCTTTATGAGTCAGTGCTTATGAATATTTAGGGGATCTACTGTTCTGTTATTCCACAAGGGAGAAAGATTTGCACAAACTTGCCTTTGAAGGTAAAAGTCCTGCATAGGTTGTAGAGAGATATTTGTCTTATTGGTAGTGCCACTTGATAAGGGATGACAGTGCCATTTGGGGGCACTTGTAATAGAGAAGTCGCCTTATTTAAGGCATTTTGGATACTTCTGTGGAGCAAAACTGCTTAACATCTCCGTGTCTGTTTCAAATCATGGTAGTTTTCAACCTTTTGTTTTTTTTTCTTCACTCCTAAGATCTCAGGTAATATTAAAGCTGCCTTGCTTGCCTCTCATGTGTGTGTTTGTTGGGTTTCAGAGTGTCATGAACATGATGCATGTGATCAGCATCCCTTACTCATTGATGAAGGTGAACCCCCTTTCCTGGATCCAGAAAGTCTGCCAGTACAAAGGTTGGTCTCATTGGTATTTTTGTGACAAATGAAGATGGTTTACCACTCCCCTTGAATCACAATTACCTCTCCTTTTCAGCGTTGGACAGTTTGATGGTGACACATGTTAACTTCTGCTTTTCTTTGTAGCAAAGGTGGCTTGTGTGAAATCAAGGGATATGCACTGGGCATTGGTAGCACACAGAGATCAAAGAGACGTCAATCTCTCCTCTCTCCGCATGTTAATAGTGGCTGACGGAGCAAATCCCTGTAAGTGACAAGTCCAACATTATTTGAAAGACAAGTAAGCATAGAACTCCTTGTTTTCCAGGTGTCATTCATCATGCTTTGATGTGTCTTTTTGTAATTTTAGTTGTAGTTAAAAAGTTGCCTTAAAATAACCAACTGATACTATTCACTGTAGCCTAAAGCCAAGATAGCAGAATGGTCAAAAACCAAGTGTTTATAGACAGTAGTCCTGGGCTAGAGAGAAACAGCACAGTTCTGTGCAGAGACTTTCTTTTCTAATCCTGTTTTCTCACCTGTAGTATGGTACCCAAATCATAGAGTTTTGTGAGGATGAAATGAAGCGATCCCTACCTTATTAATTTAAGATCTAATGGTAGTTTTGTTGGTCAGTAAATTAATCTGTCATTTTTATTGGAGCATCATTATCAAATCCTATAGCAAAAAATACCAAGGTCAAGCAATTTAGCACTTTTGCAGAATATTTTTAATACACCTTAAGAAATACTATAATCAACTAAAACAAGAAGCTACCTAGTTTGTTTTTGTGAAGAGTATATAAAGCCAGACGCCAACTGAATGAATGAAATAAATCGAAAGGATGTTTCTGGCCACATTTGTCAACTGTGTGGCATACATATTTGTAACCTGTGGCAGCCCGATGCACAAAAGCAGGCTTATAAACATAATTTAATTGTATAAATGACTCTTTCATTTGTAAAATAATTGTCTAAATGTGAGATAATTGGTAGTTAATTGTTTTTTAATCTGTTTCTCTGCAGAACAATATCTCTTGCATAAACCAAAGTAAATCTGTATTGGAAAATAGGTTTATTTTAAATCTTCCTAATAATTATAGTCCCTTAGTCTCCTTCGGGTTAATACAGAGTGAAGTTTATTGGAATTTGCATCCTAAAAATGGTGGAACAAGTTTCAGAAAATTCATTAAAATAATTTCATCAGTCAGACAATATGTCTTAAGTGTTAAAGCTCCATTTTTAAAATGTTTGAGTTCTGTAAGTTTGAGAATATGATCTTTTATTGTAAAATAAATAATAAATTGTATTAACTAAATTATCTCTCCATGCTGCCTAACTACATTTGTGCTCAAATCCTAACTTCAAAACTGTTTTTATATCGTAAGATATTTATCACGGAGCACCATGCTGCAACTGTCTGATCATTGTCCCTCTCTCCCTCTAGGGTCTATTTCTTCTTGTGATGCGTTTCTCAATGTCTTCCAGAGTAAAGGCCTTCGGCAGGAGGTCATCTGTCCATGCGCCAGCTCGCCAGAGGCCCTCACTGTGGCCATCCGCAGGTACTGGGTCACATCAGTAAAAGGAGATGGCCTAGAGTTAAGCTGCCCTTGTTCAGCAGCTATTCAATGTGGAAACCCTAAGAGTTAATGCTTAGTGTAGAATAAGAATATGTCCTAATTGTCTCAAGATGAGTTTATTTTCCTCTCAGATGCTTAGATTTCTTTGAATCATCTAAATACATTAGTTAGGGAAATATTCTTTATACAGTTTCATTATAATTCCTGGGTTGGTAGAACTCTTGTCTGAGAGTGTGGATAACAGTAATATCTTATCTTTATAAATTACCTCGACTTTCATTTCCTTCTCGCAGGTTCAGGCTTAATTTAGGGATGGGATAGAGTAAATATTGGGTGAAGTGAGATTTTTGTAACAAAGCATATATCCTTTGACATGTGGTTTTGTTTTGTTTTGTTTTGTTTTGGTCCTCTTCACTTTTTGCCCTCTGGATACTGCACCTTAAAAAACACTGCTGTCTGAGCTTTTGCGCAGCATGATGGCACTTCAAGGGGCTTTCAGGTCTGTGATGACCAGGTACCTGATAGCCTGGGCATCCGGTTTCCAGGGGTGCTTTTGCCAAGTTCAATGTTATTCACAGTGTCCTTGGTCATAAGTCACTCTAGCCTGCCCCAGAACAGCATGGTGCTCAGGAGGGAAATGGTTATGGGATATAGAGGGGTTCTTTTACCAGAATGAGAAGATGAAAAGTATTGAGCAGAGTAAATGATCTCAAAAATAGTTACGAGAAAGGCCATTTTGATCACTATTGATGGTTGCAGTTGGCTGTGAATCATCCTTTCACCTCTCAACTGTCAACAGTAACGTAGGAAAGAAGTTGTTTGCATCATAGAGATATTGGAAATTTGTAGCAAGACTTTTCTGTACTTTTGGGGTTCTATCTTTTATTAGGTTTTATTTCATAATGTACTCTGCTATAAGAATGGATGACATAGAAAACTTCAAATACAAAGTACATAAGTTCTGCTCTATATACAGAGAGATATGGGCTGTTCAAAAATACACACTGGAAGTTTCCTTAGATAGGAAAACCGATGCTTTTAGGCAGTAGTTGCTAATATATTGCTGACCTGATTGTATGGATAAGAAATTGAAAGTCTTTTAAAGTATTGGATGCTACTTTCAATTTTGTAAGTAAGTCTGTCAGAAGTTGCAGGGTACCAAATCCTGGTGAGTAAGGTGGAGGAGGGCACACGCATTTTGACAAGCCTGCCTTTGTGTTGTATGGCATCAAGCAGCAGTGTTCACCATATTTTTGATCACGCCTTGTAAAGACGTGAACGAGGACAGTTTCACAGAGCACCACGAATGATGGGATCAGTATGTTTGAAGGTGGGGAATGTTCTGAGGGAGATTATGGCAACGTATATTTTACGATAATAACGTTTTTTCTTTTTCGTACTGGGTATCGAACTCACAACCTCGTGCTGGCCAGGCAGGCACTGTGCCCCTGAGCTATATCCCTGGCCCCAATTTTTTTTTTTAATTAAACATTTTCCAGGCATTTCGAGCACACCCTTGAATCGTTATCACCTTGGGTGAATTTTTACCAAATGTCCTCCTTGGCATATTTTCATCTAGTTTGTGTAAATCCAGCTTTTTCTTTTTTCTGAAGTTGAACTGCTGTTAAAGATAATAGGTTAAAAAGGAAAAGGTTTATGACTGAAACAATCAAAATATTGGTTTCTAATCCTGAGCCAGTTTTACTGCAAACATTTAATAAGCCTCTGGAATTCTATTCCTTAACTTCATTCACCCTTTGCTGTTTGGGGACTCTGGTGAACCTAGTGGATGTCCTCTTGGACTCTGTCACTCACACTCAAGGCTGCGGTTTCTGCTGGCTCTCCCCATAGCACGACCAGGTTGTCCTATGCTGCCTATGCTTCTGGGTACTTGGGGACCATTGCAGCAAAGAGCTGCAGCCACTGGAAAGGAGCTACCATAGGTGTTACAGATCGAAAATATTCATGGGAAGGAGAAAATAAGGTGAAAGTGATATAAAAATACAATACTAAATGGACGCTGTAACAGGCTTATCTTCTTGGCAGGGAACAGTTTATCATCACTTCCCACAAGTCACATCTCCCCGTAGTCTCTGGAAATAGAGATTAGACAGAATCTGTGTTTCCAGTGAGTTGACATGGAGTGATTAAGAAGGAATAGGTGTGGGTTGTACAGTGTAGATTTTTGTACTTGTTTGTGTCAACTGATAGGAAATAACCTAAGTGTTTTTTTTTTTTAAATCAATCCCTGCCTGCAAACTGGGACTAAATTTGCTTTCAATGAAAATCCAAGTGATATAATCTCCACCTAATGATTTCACTTTACATTTTTCCACAGAATTATGTGGGATTTTGTTCAGCCACTACAGAATAAGAACAGCAAAATGACCTTTCATGTTTGATCCTCCTGAGCCACTTCTGCATCTCCTTTCTCAGGGCCAAGGGTTGCACTCTGCCTAGTGACCATGGTCACCTGATCTACAGATGGTTATGGTGCAGAGTGCTAGAATGCATGCCTCTCCCACCAGTCCCACCCTGTTTCCTGTTTCTGAGGACTCAAAGGAGGGTCACTTTGGTCCTGAACGTGTCCCTAGAGCTCTGCTTATTTGTCTACAGTCCCTTTGTGTTTTTCCTGGGGTTTTGGAAGCCATGAGATGGTTAGGATTCAGTATCGGCCCTGATGTTGGAATTGAGCACCCATAGCTAGGCTCTTTGAAATATTTCCATAACCATCCTCAAAACGGAAATAAAAAATGGCATTTTTTTATTGGCTAAATCTTGTTTTCAAGAGCATTTGAGAAAATACCGAGAGACCATACACCCAGGAGAAATCTACAGAGCATGAATCTTCTTGTCCTTTTGTCTTTATTTGTGTACCTTTATTCATTGCCACACAGCATTCTTCCACATAAACATGCATCATCTCCTCTTCTACCCTGATGTGGGAACCACAGAGTATGACCTCTGCCACAGTATGACCTCTTGGATAATGTGTTATAAAGTCTCCTCATTCCTTTCTTTTCCCCTTTTACTGCTTTCCAGCTTTCATCTCTTT
>RJWT010031420.1:0-14389 GCA_004365215.1 Cuniculus paca | reverse complement strand
TTTTTGCTCTTGCTGCTTTTGCTGTCTTCTGCTGCCTTGAAGTGTTGCCCCTGTGCCATGCTACCCTACTTTGGAGCCCGCTGATTATGGACTGAAACCTTTCAGCAAGAGAGAAAAGTAACCAAGACAATTAGTGAATACACAACTTAAGGAACACAGTGGCAATAGAGATCAAAAGAAGTTAAAACTTGAGATTTTAAAGTAGACAGAGAACATGCAAGTAGTATAGAGTGCAGGAAACCCAAAATGATTTCAAAGACTGCAGAGGATGGATAGAAACTGTTGAGTTCAAGTGTGTGTGTGTGTGTGTGTGTGTGTGCGTGCACAGAAGATAAAAGCTGCTAATGGAGAGGCCAGGAAAATTAGAAAAGAATTAAATTGAAACAATTAATCTCATCAATCACTAATTGAATAAAAATCAGGAGCAGAATGGTATGATGCTCAAGGAATTATATTATTATTGATACACATACATATTCCTTAAAAATGCCAGTCTTTCTCTTTCATCCTCTGTCATGCAGCACTCTACTCCAACTGCCAAGAGAGAAGGACTTGGCCTCTGTCTTGCGAGTTCTAGAGTAAGATTACCTGGAGACAGAGTCTGGAATGATCAGAAAGAGAAGCAAGGGTTTAGATCACTGTTAAGACCTTTATGCTGAGGGTCCAGCAGAGACAGAGTGCAGGAGGAGATAGGCTGAGGCAAATGGCACTGGACCAAAGCTTCCTGCAGCCTTGCACTAGCAGCCCCCACTGTGGGGACTCTGTGAGTGTCATTTACCAGTTTGACCAGTCTCAAGGTCTTGGTTAAAAAGTTCCTATGGAAAAATAGCCCAGTATCTATTCAAAATTAGCTGTTCCTACATGATAGGTCTAATACCCATGCTTTGCACTCATTCATGCAATTACTCCACACTTCCTGACCAGCTGAGCAGGTCTGAATACCACCCAATGCCTCTGTTTATAACCAGCCTTGTTACTTCATGATGAGGACCTAGGTCACTCTGATCAGTGGTTCCAGGACAGCAGTCCTGCTGGGACAGTGGCCTGCTTCTTGTTCCCCTATCCATTGTTCACCCGGAAGTCACATGTGCTCTCAGATTCCCTGACTCAGGGTTGTAGCTGAAGCCCTTCCTGCTTAACCTCTTTCCCCAAGAAGCCTAAAATAAACCTTTCTGAAATGTGTTTATATTTTTAACCGAAATCAACTTCTAGGGGTAATGAGTGTTATATTTTAACTGTGTAAGGAAGGAACTAACTTACTTTTTTGATTGATACTTGCAAGGTATGTAACCCAAATCTGGGACCAGTACTTTCCAATGTGGAGGCCTAATACATGCTACCACAGGAGATGTGATAGGGAGGGGGCAGATTCTAACCACTCAGTCTTCCCTTCAGTCTGATTGTTTTCCTTTTGGTGTGTTCAGAGTTTCAAAATCCTTCCTCATATCCATACAATGCAATGTGTTTACATGTGTACTGTACCTCCAGAATAATTTAAAAGGGTCCACCAGGGCCCATAAAATACAAGATGGTTGCAAATGAAGACTAAAACAAGGAGGCTATAACTCAAGGTGACCATGTAGTTTCACAGATAGAGTACTATATAACTCTATGGATCAACATTCATTTCTGCATTAATCATAGATTTTTACATTTATTACAACAATGCTCCCACAGATGTCTTGAGAAAATAAAGCTTTTGTTAATCCACACACAAGTCTGCCTTGATCTAGTGACAGAGTCGTGAGTGCTTCTCCTCTTCAGCACCCAGTCAAGGCATTGTGGGGCCATCTCTGGCAATAAGAGGTCCCACGACTATGAGCAGCTTCTGGTCCCTGCTACTCTGCACATACCCTCTTCACGCTGAAAAGATGATAACTCCTCTAAGTAGTAATTACGATAACATTTACAGCATTTGAGTATCTTTCCATGCCTAGGCACTGTGATGAATGAGTCTATATTTTACCATAAATATCAATTAAACCTTGTGAAATCCTCACTGCACAATTCAGAAACACCTAGGGTCCCAAAGATTGTAGGTGCCCTAGACATCCAGGCCTGTTGACATCAGAGTCAGTGCTTGTATGACTGAACAACTCTTTGCTGCAACGTGACCCCTGTTTTTATTTCTAAATCTTTCCAAGGCTTCTTTCTACAATGCAGTGTAGGAAATACATAGGTGACTCAGGCAAGTCAGGGAAATAATCTGTGAATTTTGCTTCTTCCACCCTCCCCAAAACTCCTGCAGGTCAAATATTCTCAAATAATTTTTGGAGAATTATTATTTTGAAAACAAATAATTCAAATATTTTTTCAATGAATAGAATCATAGGCTCATCCCTTCTGTAATTCTTGCTAACAGTACTTATCACAAGGCACTTGAATCAAGTATTACTATTCCTGTAAACTTTTTTCACAGTATAAACAGAATATCCAACTGAAAAATCACCTGCAGTCTTACAGTCTTATATATCTATCTTTGCAAAATTATTGTATTTCCAATAGTGACAAAATGTCAATTGTTTTGAATTTAGCTCTTTGGATTATTATTGATTTGGAAGCTGACAGTAAAAATGACAAACAAAATTTAAACATTTCATGTGTAACTCTCAAATGATATTTTTCCTCTTCTTATAAATACTTGAGGACACAAAAATACATGAGTAGGATAAATACCTGAGTACAAGAACAAAATCTCCCAATCGAAAGTAAAAGAGATTACTTATGATTTTTTGGGCTTTCTCTCTTTTAACATAATTTGTATTATGTGTACACTTTTATAATTCATTGTTCCCTACTTACTATACTGTACCAGTCTCATCAGATACAGATCTGTTCTATTAGTAATTTCAAAAATTCACTTTTCTGAGAAAGAAGATGAAAGAAGGTGACATTCAAGTCACCCTACAAGCCCCTGGCCACCTGTCCTTGGAGTCTGGGATGAGTTCAATAAACTCCTATTTCTATGAGATCATTCCATCAAGTTTTCTGTTGGGTTGAGCTGAATGCAAACCCTGCTACAGCTTTAGGCAGCACCAACATGTCCTGTCATTCTTTTTGTTATTTCTTGAACTGACATTTTTCAGGCAAAGATGCTAAAGGAAATGGAGAGCTGGTGTTAGGAGGCATGGTGGGCACTCAGTAGCACAGCTCTTCTCTGAGTCACTCTGAGCCAATTTCTGTGTAAAAAATACCTGCACCATATTTCTATATAACAAATTGGCATAAACTTGGTCACTTAGAATAAGATACATGGGTTATCTCACAGTTTTTGAGAATCAGGTGACACTGCGGGGTCTGTCCCAAGGCTGCAAAACAAGTGTCATCCAGCTTCTCTTGAAGACTTGTCCGGGCTGGATCCTCTTCCAGCTTACATTGTTGTGCAGCAATGAGAAAGTGACTGAGACACCCACCTTTGGCAATATGATGAGATTCAGTTCCCTGTGTGGTTTTTCCCCTTTGTACTTTTCCCCATACTTTCTCCATGACACACTCTGGATGACTCTATCATCAATTTCTCTATACTCTGACCTGCTTTGTCATTTTCAGGTTGTCTATCACTTCCCAAGCCTCCCAGGATTCACAGTGTGCACCTTGCTGATTTCCTGTAAATTTCCATCATGGTACAGAGGTGTGATCAGAAAATACAGTAGCTGCTGCTGTGTCCCCTCCAATGAAAAGGCAGGGATCTTTAATACCAAAGGCAAGTGGCATGGCATGTTGAACCTCAATGACAGTGTGTGACACATTTCAATTTGTTCCTTGTGATCTATGGTTGAAAAAAGGTGTGGGTTGAGAAATGGGCCAATGATTTCATATTCCATCATTATAATATTCTGTGTCATACATCACTCTGGTGCTATGATTTCTGTCAAGTAAAAACAATACAGTGTTCACTCATTGCAGTGGATTTGGAACTGTGTGACTTCCAGCTCTTAAGCGTATATTTTGAATTAATTCAGGACACTGAGGCAGACATAAGAGGACTTCTGGGATTGCTTCAGAAAGTAACAAGAAAAATAAGATGAAAATGTTCAACGGGGGGGGGAGTATTTTGAGGGGGATTAATGGCAATGTGTCTTTTTACTGCAATAAATATTCAAAAACTTAACAGTCATATTTTTTAAACCACATCTAGCATTTGCATTATTATTTGTTTAAGTTCTGGTCTATACGACTGTAAAATCCACAAGGAAAGGGACTATGTATGTCTTTTTGCTGCTACTCTAACACCCATTTTCACGTAATGCCTAGCATTTACTAGCCTCTCATCAATTACTTGATGAAAAAATGAATAATTGAATGAGTGAACCAGAGGAGGGGACATTGATTAGATTGAGGTGATATCTCAATGGATACAGGGAATTAATGTGATCAAGAGACCTGATGCTAAAAGAGGAAAGAATTGGCTTAAAGAACCTAACTCGGCTACTAGAAAAGAAAAAAATCATGGCCAAGATGGTAACATGCTGAATTGAGAAAATGGTGATATGGGGAGCCAGGCCCTCATCTCTTGTGCTACTGGTAATACCCTTTGTTGCAGGGGAAAATGAAGAAAGAAACTTCAATTAATGTCTGAGTCTTACTTGCTTAACTGAGCACCTTTATTTAAATCACCTCCACCTCCTATATTTCTACCATGTAGGAGGCAATGCAAAAAATGCATGTGAGACCTTCCTCAAACCTGAGAGTGTTATATATGACAAGAAGAGTCCTTACTGGGGTTCCATAGCTTCTGGTAAAAAACCCTAAAACTCTAAGAATAGAGGTAATCAGCCACATGGACTGTGTAATTCTAATAGATGCCATTCTAAAGTTCACAATATCTGTGGTGTCCCCCTACTGGCATGAGAGGCAATGGTCCTACACCTGACACTTTGGGAGAAGTAATCCAATTATATCCCTCAGGGTTTTCGAGAGAAACTGAAGGAACAGATATAGAAATAGAGACAGACATATGAAGAGACTTATTACAAGGAATGACTTATGAGATTATGGAGGCTCATGATCTGCAGTCCAAAGGCCTGAGAACTAGGAAAACCAATCACATGAATTCCAGTCCAACTCCAAAGGCAGAAGACGAATATCCCAGGTTTGAGGAACTTCAGAAAGCAGGAGTGGACTCAGTTTTCTACCTTTTTGATCTATTTGGGTCTTCAGTGGATTAGAAGGCAATCTGTTTTGTCAGTTGAACAATTCACATGGTAATCTCATCCAGAAACACCTATACAGACAGTGCCAGAAAAAATGTTTAACCAATTATTTGGGTACAATATGGCCTAGTCAAGTGGGCAAATGAAATTAACCCTCTCCCCAGTGTGATGTTATTGGAACAAAACTTCCTGTTATATTAGAACTTCTGGAAACTTCACTTCTCTTTGGAGATACATAGTATTTCTCACTTGAACTTTAGAGTCTAAGACAGTATAAATAGATTAAGGCCAGTCCAGGGGAATAATGATGAGGTAGTGTGCAGCACTTGGCTGAAAATACCAACGAAACATTATCACCATTGAAGCCAGGATATGGTTGGTCATATCCTGTTTCTTCAAGTTGGCCAAACTCCCACGAGTGTCTAAGGTAACTGCCTAATCCTGTTTTAGTCTGTTTCTCATGGCTGAGACATAATACCCAATGCCCACAACTTAAAGGAGTAGAGGTTCTTTTTGCCTCATGTTTCCAATCGGTGGTTGGACATCTCCAAGGCATGAAGGGCATGGTGGAAATGTGTATGGTGGAAGAAAGTTGCTCATGTCAGGTTGCCCAAGAAGCAGAGAAAAAAGGAAGCCAGCAGGGGAAATATATCCTTTCAAGTCACACCACTGACCTGCCTCCTCCAACCAGTCTCTACATTCCTAACACTGTATTTAGCTATGAATTCATCAGTAGATTAATTCACTGAGTAGTATAGCATTCGCATGATACAAATCAACTTTCAAGTACACAAAACTTTTGTGGACAATTTAGATCTCCTCCAAAGTGCAACAAGGAGGCTGAGGAATGGAGGTATCTAGTACCTTTGAAGACCTGCCTGGACTAGAGGTGAGTCTGAAATGAGGATTGGTTGAAGCATTGGTAGGATGATAAATGTGTCACAACTGGTGTCTGAGTGGGTAACACTGATTTATAACAATGGTTGAGTTCAATTGTGTAAATACTTCTACCATTGTGAATTTGGAGTTATCAGTAAGAATCCCAAACCTTCCATTGAGAAGAGCCTGGTGCCAGCCAAGTCCAGCACATCACTAGCAGAATGCTATAAGCAATGGTTAGGCTCTGCCTACCCCTCTAATACACACCTCAAAGAGACTACGTTTCCCTCACTATATCTTGAATAGTGGGTCCATTCAGGTGGAGTATTTATAACTGGAGAAATAAGAGCAGATATTGTACCTATGAATCCATTACAGAATAATGTAAAAAAAGAAAGGAACATCTTAAAACTAAGAGTTTTTAAATATTATGATTGTGAAAATAACATTTTCTAGAATTTCAGGATGCTAGTTTCCTGGTTGAAAGCAGCTGCAATTGTAACAATATAAATTTGCTAAGCACTGGAGATCAAGATAAGATCCAAACAATTTACAGAGAAAAAAATAGGTCACGTAGAAAAGTTGCAGAGTTGGTAAGGCATTGGACTTCTTGAAAGCAATGCTGAATGCTGAGTTGTGGTGTACTTTCTTCAAATTCTTTAGGGAATTCAATTTGCAAGAAGGGTGAGAACTTTTTTGGCTGAATGCCTTCTAGAAAAAACTGATTGTTTGGTCTATCTGTTCAAATTAAGTGAGATTACTCATTGTATGCAGGAATAAAATTAGTGATTAGCCCTTCAAAAACAAAATGTAAAAAGGAGAAAGAAAAACTTTTAAATGGGAAATAAAATTTAAAGCGATGATACATAAAGAGTGACAGCAAACTTTTTTATAGCTTACGTTAATAATAATGTGTAAGCATTGAATGTGGATTTAACAAAAAATATGGTAACATAGCTATACTAAAATTATGACAGTAAGAATTTTTAATGGCAATAGTTGTAAGATATTAAATAAAATGCTTCTGATTATGTACCTGTTATGGTTTGTATGTAGGTGGTCTCCCCCAAGCCTCATGTAGTCATGGAAGTGGCTGAATCTAGCATTTGTGATTGATTCATTGTCTAGTGCTGGGATTAATGATGTGAGTTCTTCACCTGCCCAGTGGTGGAGCCTATATACAATGTAAGGTCAAGAAGGAGGTGGGTTTTTCCCTCTCTTTTGCACGGTTGGCTCTTACCGCTTGCGGCCTTCATGAACGGCTCCCCTCCACCCCCGCGGCTACGCCACCCTGCCTTGGAACCAGCTGAGTATGAACTAAAACCTCCATAACTGTAAGAAATAAACCTCTCCTTCCTTCACTTTGCACATCAGGTATTATGTCTAAATATGGTTTGTCTAAATACAAACCATAACATTACCCTACAAATATTCTTGCATATTTTGCTCAAGGAGGAGCACATGTTAAATGATAGGCATAGCAGTATTGCTATCATGGAAGTTTAAAACACCCAAATTAGCAGTCAACAGGACATTAGGTTATGAAATACCTTTTCAGTTGACTACTATGCAGCCAGTAGATAATTATTTTATATGTAAAGAAATGATGTCCAAAAGTGATCTTAAGTGAAAAATAGTGCACATGTTTCTGCATTTGTGCAAAAAGAAAAATGGGAGAAGGGACAATGCACTCCTCTGTGTGTGTTTGTATGCTACTGTTTGAAGTTTCTAATATATATTCCTTCAGAAATATGCTCTACATATACAAATATATATGAGTTGGACATAGGTGTGTGCATGCATGTAATATTGAAGCAGTGATGGGCCATTTGAGCTGACTTTCTGTACACACACGAACCATATACATTCTTTCAAGAGAGATGTCTTCACATATCAGCGGTAAAAAAAATAGCCTTGTTCATCACAGATTGGTAATTGAGGCTATGGGATGTACCTGAATATATAAATTCTGAAGTGGTCATTGCCTGTCTCTGGCTTCTACATCCCCCATATATTTCTTAATAAAATCCTTGGGACCTTACTAGCTTAGTGTAGCTCTTCATTCGTCGTGTCATGCTTTCACTATTGTCTTTGTTTACTAAATTAGAAAAGCATCATGGTTTACTTCTTCAAATTTTATTCTCTTTTGAAAATCTCCATGTGTATAAAAAATTAATGAAACTTTAATATTTTTTTCTTTTGTTGCTTAGCTCTCATATCAGTTAGCTTCCTTGATCTACCCAAAAAGTTCACATAGAACTAAGAGAGATATAGGAGGTCCTCCCTTTTCCCCAACAATATTAATATCATTTTCAATCTTTGAATGTATATACCATGTGTTATCTATTCATTGACAGTGATAAAACTAAAGTACAGTGAGACACTGGGCTGATATTGGAAAAGCAACTGGATACCCTCAGTATCACACCCTTCACTCCTTACAAAGTTCCAAGCCCAAGTCCCACACCCTGGGGCAGAGAGGTAGAAGAATACTGGGGGGCCCATGGGGACTTTCCCATCACAACTATCCCAATCCCCTTACTCTGGATTCTAGTCTTGCATGGTTATCACTTTTGCTCCTGAGGTATTTGGGTTATGCTGACCTTTGTTTTGGTTTTCACCAGAGTTCTTTCTCATGGCCAGTTTTATTCCACCATGGCCTACTCTGGCTCACTATTTGCACAGAAAATATTCACCCCCTTCCCCCACCCTCCATACCGCTTGGCACATGTTTAAATGCTAATTCACATTGAGGTTTAAATTTGTGTAAGTATGGTTCTTTGGTAGCATCCTATATTCTATCGCTTCAGTATGAAAATATTTGTAACATGAACTCAACCTTCTTTTTTTTTTTTTTGCAGCACTGGGGATTGAACTCATGACCTTGTGCTTGCCTGGCAGGTACTTAAGCCACTGAGCTAAATTTCCAGCCACTCAACCTTCTTTTTTATTAAATCTGTCCTGCTCATGAACATAGAGACTCAGTTTTCCCCATTTAGCTGTCCATTTAATTCTATGCTTTTCTTTGTAAAACATTCAATCTGCAATTACTTCTAACATTAAGTTAATACTTGAGTTATTGAAGATTATTACACCTAATTGTAATGTAATACACTAGTATTACACTTCATTGTACATGCTGAGAAGTCCCAAGATCTGCTATCTACCAGCTGGAGACCCGGGAGAGGAGGTGGCAGAATTTAATCCAAGTAAAATGATCTAAGAACCAAGGGAGCTGGTAGTGTAAGTCCTGAGCCAAAGGCACTGGAAGGCTAATGTAACACCTCGAACAGGCAGACAGGAAGCAAAATGGGGCAAATTCATCCTTCCTCCTCTTTTTTATGCTAGTCAGCCCCACAAAAGCTTAGATGATGACTACCCACACTAGAGAAAGCCATCAACTTTCCAGAGTTCACCCACTGAAATGCAAATCTCACCCAGGAACACTCTTATCAACACAAGCAGCTGCTGAGTAAAACATGTTGCCATTCACCAGGAGGGAGACAGTGAAAGGGGTAGCCTCATGGGAAAAAGGCTGTGTCTTATTTTATTAAAATTTAGATGTCTGTGAATCAGTCAAGTAGCCAAGTTAGAAATTCTAACTAGAAGGCTAAAGATTAAAAAATTGAGATTCACTGGCATGAAAGTACCATTGGTTTATTCACACTTAGCCTACTGGAACTTTATTTTTGTTTCAATAGAGCAACTATTTTCAAAAATAAAAAATATTAGTCATTATGCATTTCACAAAAGTGTTAAGTAGAATGGATCATATATAAACATGGCATTAACTAAAAATGGAGGGGAAAAAATCAAGATCCACAAGAATTCTCTATACTCTGATGAATTTGAAAAGTGATTCAATAAAGTCCATGGTAAGCTTTGGATCACCTACCTCTTACCCTCCTACTTATGGCTTTTAAATAAGGATGCGTGAGGCAAGGGAAAGTTAGAGAGCCACCAAAGGCAATGCTACTTATCAAGTACCATTCAGGAGTTTTGTGACAAGGAGCAGGAATTGTGTGGCTGATCTGCTCAGTCTTGAGTTTCTTGCTGACATCTCTATATATTCTGTGAAGACAATACTGTATATGACTTCAAACCCCACAATTTTCTGTCATCAACAATCTGCATATTTATCTCAACTTCCTTGTTGAAAGTTGTAAGTTTTGGTGCCTTCCTGTGACATTAGGCATGACCTACAGCTCCATGAAAGGGTGAGTGGCATGTATGCTATTAACTGAATTCTTCATGTGTTGTTGGTGATCACTGATATCTTAGAGAGGAGTCTATGGGGTGATGGTGCTCATCATCTCTGTGGTTATAGTGCTGGCAATGAGGCCCAACCAAACACAAATAGTTCTAATTTCTTTGCTAACCACAGAACGGTCTGCTGGAATCTCTAGGGGAATACCCTTTGCAGACATGTGAAATGTTTTTGGAAGTTTGATGTTATAATTGGTATGTTCAGAAGAACAGAGTGTATTTGACCACATGACCTTGGCCGGGGCACAGTGACAGCTTTGGCGTTTGAAGTTATATTGTTGTCAGTATTCTGCTTTGGTTCTTTACATTTCAAAACTTGGTGTTTCACTATCATATGCAGAGGAAACTGAAACTCCACATTAGTTGAAGAGAACAAAGACCAAGTATAAACAATGCATGAAGTATAGATGTTGTTGGCTATACAGGTATTGTACCTACTATAGTCCTGGAAGCACCAGATTTCTCCCTTTGTTGGACATTTTTGTAAGTTCCATAAAATCAGTGACAGCTATCAAAGTTTTAAAGGCAGATAATGGAAATTGTTAGAGAAAAGCTAGCTGTGGCCTGTTCCACAAAGAACACATTCTCGTGAGCCTTGGACTTTTTTCCCTTTCAGCTTTTGTCATAGCCTATGTGAGAGTTGTTGGCAAGGATCCTAAGTCATTCAGCTTCTTATGAAGGAATGTTTTGTAAGCAGTTCTTTGACATCCTGAGGCTTGGCACTGTGAAATATTCTTGGTTGAAGAACACAGTGGCTTGGATCCTCCAAAGATCGACTTCAGGAAAGGTTACCTGATACTGTCTGACCTCCACAAGCTTGCTGTCCTTGCTCCTTTCCCTACCCACACAGAAACCCCAGAGGTTTTAGTGCCTTTCAAGGAAAAAATTTGGCACATAAGACAGTGAAATGCAAAACAAGCACAAAACTACACATCCTGAGGAGGAGTTCAGAGGGAAACTGTGGCTTCAGAAATGAGCTGGCAGAGACTCCTCAGAAATCCTGCCAGATTCTTTGCCACTTGGCAATGCAGTTTAAGTCAGATGTTCGGGCTTAAGTCTCAATTGGGTCTGTTTTTCACATCCCACATGTATGGCCTGGATGAGATGTGGCCCTGCAGATAGTGAAACAGGAGTCCCCATACCTGCTTTGTGATTCATATCACAGGTGCTGAGATCAATAGCAGGTGCATCCAGCCAGGCTGCCATCTGTACGGGAAGGGCTCACAGCAGAGGTAGCAGGCACATGCACTCCTGGAACAGACTCTTCTGACAAAAGCATCCCTATTGTAATCAGTCTCAAGTTACAACCCTCTGTCACATGGTAGTAAGGGACCTGAGAGAAGCCTCATATGCAGATAAAATCAGAATTTGTAATGGAACTCAAACTCAACACAGAAAACAGAGACCATAGAAGCTTCGCTCATCTCTCAGAAAAGAATTTTCCCGAAGGGGTCAAACCTTGCTAGATAAAACCATCACATTCAGAGGAGTAATTTTCTAAACACTGTCCATCTCCACCCTACCTTCTACTCTGCTGGAAACTTTAATGCCTCTTCCCAGTCCCTCCAGTTCAGGAGAAAGGGCCTGAGTTTCAGAATCCGGTCCTACAGCAGCATCTGGCAGTGAGCAGAAGATACTTCAGGACTGCTTGGAATCCTATTTTGTTCTGTGCCAGTGTTCCTGGCTTGGTAGATGCTTAACCAATTGCAATTATAGTACAATAAGAGCCAAGCACTACTCTGATTTTCAGAAAATTGAGAGAAAAGAGATAGATTCCCTTTAAAAATATTTTCTACAATTTTCCTCAAAGACGAGGATGTGTTTTCTGTTTCTTCTGTCCTCTCTGTTCTCTAGAGAATAAAGCTAGGTTAGTAGATTATTGTGATCATGAGCATCAGAAGTTTCCATTCAGTCCTAGAAGGTGAACAAAACTTGACCCAAGGAGGCTGGCACTTCCATGAGGTAGGCATCTCTATGGGGATGCTTCGCTGTTATTACCCACTGCCCAGAGAAATAGTTCTTTTAATAAAGATGTAGGTTCTGCCCAGAGCTATGGGCTTTCTGGCCCTTTCTTCTTATAGTTTATATCCCAAGACTGGACAAGCAAGACAAATGTGTACTCTCCTCAGTGGTCCAGCTGAAGGGGATGTGGGATCATCACAACACAAGGACATCAGAAGAGAGTATAGAGGGAAAGGACTGCTAGGCAGCTTTCTGGCACTGTAACAAAATACTGAGCTAATCAACTTATTAAGAGAAAGTGGCTTACTTTGACTCATGAATTGGAAGGATCCATTGCTTGCGGGCCTGGGTGAGGCAGCCCTCCATGGTGTGGGTGTGCAGCAGATTAAAATCAGTTACATCACAGGCTAGGGAGCAAAGCGAAAGAAGAGGCTGGGGTCCCCACAGTTCCTTTTAACAGTATGCCCCCCATGACCTAAGACTTTCCACAAGGCTCCACCTTCAAAAGGGTCCATCACTTTTCAATAATGTCACCCAAGACCAAGCTTTAATGCAGGTCACTGGGGGCCTTCCAAGATGGTAAATATAAACTTAAATTTTAGCCTCTATGGTTCACGGTTAATTAAATCTGAAATAATGAAGAAGCTCCCACTTCACTTAACCACTTACCAGTTTACCCTGAGTGTCACTCGGGCAGCACGTTTGTTTACATACTGTGCCAAGCACTGCTGCAGCAGTCGTCATTTCAACAATTCAATTCTTGTTCATGTGAGATACACTCATATGTCTGTTTGTTTTACATTGACAAGTTTTACATACTTTTTTTGTTTAGAATGTTGTAGCCCCCTTCAATGTTTGTTTTTTTCCTTTCTTTTTTTGGTGCTGGGGATAGAACCAACGACCTCACACTTGCCAGGCAGGTGCTTATGCCACTGAGCTAAATTCCTGGCCCTGATGTTTGTTTCTAGTGAAATCTAATAATCTAATCATCTAATAATAATTAGATTTCTAGTGAAATCTAATAGTTCTGGTTATTTGGTTTTACTAATTTGTGAAAAATAATCTATAATTTTGTGCTACAATCTATAAAAACCCATAATAAGTACATTAGATATAATTTTTATACTTCTGTAGAACTCAAGTTTTATAATACAAAATAGGCACATTTGGGACACTGAGCCTGAATAGTTGGAAGTGCCAAAAGATCTACAAAATAAAAAACTGAAAAAGGGAAAAATGTTAGCACATCAGAGAGGAAAAAGTATGCTGTGAAATGAGAGAATAAAAGGTCTCCTTACTGTCAACTAGTCAAAGTACAGAAATAAAACCTGAAAGAAAAAATGAAGCTAAAGGACTTCCAGGAAGATGGTGGAACAGTAAGCAGCAGAGTAAACAGTCTCTCTGAGAAACACAGTCCGGATGCTGGAATATAGCATCATGGGGAAGACAAGAAGGAAGGAAGTGGGTCCCCTGGAACCAGGAAGAATCTAAAATGTGAATTGAAGCCCAGAGAGAGAGTTAAAAGAGAAATTTAAATGAAGAAGAAGGTGGTAGCTGGCGGGGACTTAGGCTGGAGCCAGATTCATTGTGTGAGAAGAGCTATTGGAACCTGGGGACACATAGTCACAGTAACGGTGGCTGCTGGCAACCCCAGAGGCCTCTGCAAAGAGATGCAGCAGTGGAAAAGAGCAGCAGACCTGGAAGACTGTACTGGCTGGCAGTGAGTGCAAAGGACTCAGTCCTCCCACAGGAGAGAGTCACTGGCCAGGAGCCATTTTTGGAGTCAGGCAGGAGAAGCCCGGAATCAAAACTATTGCTGGCTTCCTCCAGCAGCTCCTAGCTGGGTGCAGACCTGTGGAAATTGCTTGGACTGAGTCTTGCCCCCGCTCCCCCGTGCAATCCAGAGGCCATTGGGTAGGTTCCCTGCCAGCTCAGGTCCTCAGGCCCTGGCCAGCTCCACCCCTGCGCACATTCCAATTGCCACTGTGGGCCGGTATCCAGCTCAGTCCAGAAGCATGGGGAGCCCTGCCCCTGCACACACTCCAACAGCTATAGGGGAGCCAGCCCAGGCTGGATAAAATCAACAGACAGCCTTGACCCACGCACTGAAGGACCACCATCAGATACCC